>APFE030648863.1:102667-114327 GCA_000404065.3 Pinus taeda | reverse complement strand
GATGTATCAAAATATCTTAACCACTGAAAAATAAAAGAGAGGGGAATAAATAGTCCTTTTGAGTATCATATTTTTCGATTTTAGGAAGAGTTTATCTCTTATTTGTTCTTGCAATGTCCCTTTATTCAATCAGTATGGAAAAATGATTTGCATCCTCTAGAGGATTGATCAATTTGACCAAACACAATAAGTTAGTATTTCACCTCTTAGTGTAACAACCCTTTTTCTTAACACCTCATGTATGTAAACACAACAGTGTGTGAATCATGGAAATATGTAAATTTATGTGAAAATAAATTTTTGATTAGCTAAGGGGAGGCAAACATGAACCCAAAGCTCTTAGGTAAAATATGTTTATGTGTCTATCGGAATACTTGTTGTGTGTATGTTTAGTTGCCTATGGTGCGCCATGAGCAAGCTCATACTAGCTTCGCTTAATTTCTTTACATACTACCTCAACCAAGGACTAGCATGAGCTAAAAGTCATAAAAGCTTTGGAACAAGAAACATGGGTTATGTCAATGCCCATATCTATCCCCTTCAACATGGAATGTGGTTGGGAGAAGGGAAGCTACGATAAAACATGGTTGAAGGTGTGAAGGAGAAGACACCTAATGTGTGATCGTTGAAGTGAAGCGCAAAGGAAGGAAATAATAAACATGTGAAATGAGATGAATAAGAGTGGTCACAAAGAGCATAAATGAGAATAATAACATTTCCAAAGAGAGGCAACGAAGCATCAACAAATAGTCAAATGACTAATTTAGATTCAATTTTCTCAAAAGTAGTGTTCAAAAGCTAGGGTGGTATTCCCTAGGTCTTTTCTACATAGGCCACTAGATAGTGTATTGAAGCCTAAAGGATTAGTGGGGAGTGAGGTGGAGGAAGTGAATAACTATGGTGCTTTCCATGAGGGTGTGAGACCACTTAGTACTTTTTACCTAGTTGTTCAATGACTAGGATATGGAAATTTGAATCAATGTGGTGCTTCTTGCAAGGTTGTAAGACTACGTTGAAAGTGGAATAAAAACACTTTTGATGCTTTTCATGAAAAGCTACTTCTGAAACCACCAAAACAAATTGATTCAACCTCTCGGAACTTATACATAACACATTCGACCTTCGGTGAAGCCCTGTATTTTAAATTAGTAAGTAAGTGAGTCACTTTGGTTCTCATTACTAGAGAGCACGTGTGAAATAGACTAGATATTAGACTCCCACTCTCAGGTATGCAACTAATTATTGTGTGTGAAACTCCTTGATTGAAAATTCCCTCAAACTTTGGATATGGCTAGATGATGGATAGTCGCAAGAAAGAGTATATTTTAGTTGACCTATTATTAGCTGAAAAGATAAGTATAAATAGCTTATCCATTTGGTTTTTTGAAAAGTAATGATTCTTGTTAGGTTGTGCATGCTGTAAGATTTTAAGTGTTTATGAATGTGTTAATTGTAATATTTTCAAGGCTTGTTGATGTACTCATGGCTCGAATGATGCCGTGTACATCCATGAAGACTTAATGCTTACTTGCAAAATGTTGTTCCTTATTAAGATGTTGAGCTTGGGGGAATTAGTTGTTCATGTGAATTTACTTTTTCCTCTAAGATCTATGATAAAAGTATGTTTACATAGCATAATTGGTTGTCATGTGTGAATTGCAAATCTGTGGCCTTACACTTTTGGGACAAAGTTCTCAAGAGTAACGAGTTTGAATTTTATGTCTTTTAAATACCTTCACAGAGTTTGATGGCTTGGACTTTAAGCCCTTCGGTTGCAACTCACCTCAATACTAAAGAGAGTTGGAGACAAGGATAGGTCACTTTTCTGGTCTTCAACGGTGTTACATAATTCATGAATTGGTCCTTGGGATGAGACCGGAGATAAAACTTGTAGTTAATATAGGTCTAGCTGAGTTGACAATGAATAGGCCCTTATAGAAACATCAACTATAACTTGTATGTTGACTTTTAAGGCACTATATTAAGAATACTTATACATCACACAAAAGACATTAAATATAATGTAACAATGTACATATTGGTGGATATTCCCATGGCAACAACCTAAAATGTAGAACGTCTTGAATGGCTAAGGGTTTATGAGTGATAGTAATTATTGCGATCATATATACATAAGATGGGGAATTTAGTTAGGTGAATAATTAATATAATCTTTTTCAAGTATTTAGTTTTGGTTTTAAAATTTACGAATAAAAATTTTAGCTCAAGAATTCTAGTGATCCGCAAACTAAACAAAAGTACCATTTTATTTCTTGATTTATTTTTGAAATATTTCAAATTTTCAAATTATGTTTTGACATATTCTTTATTTAAAATTAATTTATATATATATATATATATATTATATTTATTATAATTTTTTTTAAACCAATTTTTAATACATAAATGTGTGATTTAATTATTAATTTATAAATTAATATTCCCTCAAAAATAACATAATTTATTATATTTAAAAACTAATAAAAAATTTATTAAATTAAAATTTAATTAATAAATATTATTGAAAATTTCAAACTATAATTCCAAAAAATTATACTAAATTCCCTATTTCAACTTATATGACCATCGTTCTTTACCATTATGAAAATCGTCGGACCATTTTTTACCAATATGAAAATGGTCACGGAGTGGAGCTTGGCAAGATATTCACTAAATTATAAATAACTAGAAAACAAATATTTAGAAATGGGAAAATAGCTATGGTGTTTTGGAAATCAAATCAACATTAAATTCTTTTAATTTTAATTGGATTTTTAACCAAATTTATTAACAAATTAATTTAGATGAAATGTTAAATTAATTATTATGAAAAATATATTTATAATAGAGTAGTAATAAAAATATATTTATAATAGAGTAGTAGAAGTGTGTAGAGTTATTTTTAATTTTAAGGGAAAAAATAAAATTCAATATAGTTGGGGGTATAGGCATATGGAATATGCAAAGGCTTCTTTCTAGTCGCAAAATAAAACATTAAAGTTTTGGTGGTTATGGTAGATTAGTAGTTGGTTATCCATCACCTTGTTCATGGATATTTTCCTAAAGTTTGCAAGTTGCTAGGTATTATTGATCAAATGAGGAAGCTTTCTCTACTATTAGCTTCTATCATATGTTGAAAATGAACAAATATACTGCAAAAAATTTAGTGAGTAAAGTGGTAAACATGGATGTAGAAGTCCTAATCAGAAATAATATTCATTCTCTCACAAGTATTCATTAACAATGTTTTTTCTATGCAAAGTAAATTTAGTCTATATCTATAAACCTTTTGTAAAAAAATGTTGCAAGACCTTTAACATAGTAAAAAAATAATAATAAATATTGAAAAAAACACTAATATATATTAAGAATAAAGACCATAATAAGGTTACCAAGTTAACCCGGATGCGGGTGACTTACACCTGTATGCATGATGAGTCACGAAAAGGAGGCAGCTGGCATCCGGACCAACGTATTAATAAGGTTCGCGAGGGAGGCAACTCAGGCATTAAACGTTCTCAATAAAGGTGGTCTGCAACGAATTAATTGCAGGATGTTGGCTATCAGTTCAAGCATAAATGTAATGGATCAAGGCGGATTAGGTACTGAGTTTAGTTGCAGGGTGTTCATTCATGGGCGCTCCAGAGCGGCAACACGAATATGGCAGCCCCCTGGGTCAGGTATGTTGATTCAGTTTTGTTCGAGCTGGAAGAAATTGGGTCTATAACTTTGGGTCTCTGTGTTCATGTCTGGTCTGCGATTGTGGCTTCATCTGTCAATGTATGGTGTCCTAGTTTCGATTCTCCGGTCCGCACCCTGTTAGCTCTGTCGGTCCCTTCTGGAAGTGATTGGGTTTGGTGGGTTGGATATCCGGTCAATTGTTTGTTCTGTTTGAGGATTGCCTGGTCCTGGAACCAAGGGAAATTAGCCTGCATTTGGCCTCCCCACATCGAGCCTCAGCAGCTCAGTTTGTCAAGCCAACGAATTCTCTTGACAATGCCTCGCCAACGAGGTACCCCCAGACGCGGTAGACATTCAGGCTCCAGGGGTGGTTCTCACAGTAGAGGAGGGCCTGTCCTGCAATGTGTCGATCCTTTGGCCTCTGTTCCGCCCCCCTCTACGGCCTCAGCCAATTCTGGCCCATCTTTGGCTTTTGTTCCGCCCCCTTCACCGCCCTCTGCTAGTTCTGGCCCATCTCTGAACAGTTCATTTCGTTCCGCGCACTTTCAGTTCAAAAGTTGGCTTAACAAGCCGCTTATTTTAGCCATAGTGACAATGCTTTTCGAGGAGGAAGAGGAGCAGGTCAGTTCAGATAATCACTCCATGGATTAGTCGCACTCCCTCGCGCCCAGTGACAGTCACGGTAGCCCATCGGGGGTTGTTCTCAACAACTCTGAAAAGATGAGCATGGAAGGCCAGCCTCAGTCTACTCAGGAGCCCACAATAGAATGTGAGCCAGCGAGTTTCACGGGAAACATTCTCCATCTTGTTCTACCGCCAGGTCGAAGCACGATGGAGGTTGAGGACAATGTGGAGGTGACCTGGGTAAACCAAACAAGCGCAAATGAGACCGCCCATCCTCCGCAAGATTAAACTCGCCATGTCTCCAATTGCACTTCAGGAAGATACACTTTTTGTTTGTTTTATGTCTCTAGGTTTTTTCTAGTTTTAAATGGATATGCCAAAACAGCATTTTGTAATGGTCATTAGACAGACCAGCATTTTTGTAATGATCATCAGATAGAACGGTGTTTTTGTAAATGTCAGGCAGCAGGTTACCTGCTATAGTTTTTTTGACAGGTTACCTGCTATAGTTTTTTTGATAGAGGGCAGGTTACTACCCCTCAGAGGTTAAAACCTCTTTGTAAATATTTTTCCTTTTTATTTTAATAGAATAGTCTTTACCGAGAAAAAAAAAAAAAACAAAAAATTACCAAGTTACATGTATAATTGCCCTCGAAATATCTTCATTACACTATTCTTCTATGTAACATCACCAATAAAGTGCTTTTTTAAATTCAAAACTATAATTTAAAATTTAATACATATTATATTTCATAATTTTAATATATATGATGAAAATTGAAATTACCTTTTAATTATTTAATAAATTATATCAAACTTTTATATATGATAGATTATATAATTAAATATCAATAAAAAATATTAAATAATTATTTAAATCAAACATTTTTAGAATATATTTCCTATATATAAAAAAGAAAATAACCTGGAAAAAAACTTAATAGCCATAAAATAATCACAAGAACCATAAATAGCCAATATCATGTTTTCATTATCAATATCTACGAAACTAAATTTAATTCAATTTCTATTTTTAAACATGGTGTACACATTTCATTTTTGCAATTTCTATTTTTAAACATGGTGTACACATTTCATTTTTGCAATTTCCGGAACTAATTTACAAATGATCAATTTCTGGAAATAATTTACGAATATGGAAGAATTTATGAATATGGAAAGAAAGAACGAAGTCAAATTACTTAACCAGGTTTAAAATAAACAAGTTATGAATATTGAGAGAAAGAATGAATTAAAGTACTTAACCACTTTTAAAATAAACTACTTGATCACGGTTTAAAAAATAATAAATATTTTTTTTTTTGAAATTTTTGCTACTCATATAAATCAAAAGACAAGTTTATTGAGGTTGAGGAATTTTTTAGATGATTATTTTTGGTTAAAATTTGGACAAAAAAATTCAACAAATTTGACAGAAAACAAAATGAGTATTAACTTTTTTTTAAATAGTAACATATTCAACACCATTAGAAATTTTTAGAGTACCCAAAATCTTGAAATTTAACGACTTTAACTTGAAATTTTAGCCCAACTCTCATTATTTTCAAAACTAAAAGACAATTACAGCTAAATCAAAGCCCTGAAAATTGTTTTTCAAATATATCTATGATTCAAACATAGTTAATAGCTACGGCTTTCTACTTAACCAAAACATAAATAGTCAAACAAGGTTCAGAAAATGTTGGCATTCATGCCAGGGGAATGAAAAAGCATTTTCTGTAATCACTAAATTCTTCCAAATCTGTCACGGCTAACAATATTCAACAGCACTGATTGCAGCATGTGAATCTGCCCGCCTCGAATCAATGGGGGCGCTTGAAATCGTACTTCTGGGTCTGTAGCATGCACTAGTATTACCAGCAGTTCAAGTCCCATAGACTCGGGGTGTGCAACGTTCAAGTCCCATAAATCTCCAGCAGTTGACAGCAAATATCTTCAAGTTGAGGAATAGACATATCGAACTCCAGAAACCA
This sequence comes from Pinus taeda, assembly GCA_000404065.3. NCBI lineage: Eukaryota > Viridiplantae > Streptophyta > Pinopsida > Pinales > Pinaceae > Pinus > Pinus taeda. Next base: position 108,028 of record APFE030648863.1, on the reverse strand, counting down.
TGGGTTCTCTGTACCCAATGGCAACTTGACTCGGAGACACCTGCTTGCCAGATAGAAGGCAGCGCCAGCTATCTGACGGGGTTTGAACTGGAGACATACCGTCGTCATCAAGCCATCATTCACAAAGTTCCAAGCAACCTGTGCAAACACAGGATGCCATTGTTCAGCTTTGAACTTTTCCAGGGCAGAGGCGAGGTGTTTGTAAGGGGTTTCGATCTCGAGATCGAAGTTGAGTGTTTGGAGAACTAAATGTTCCCCCTTCAATACTAGTTGTTCCATCTGCTCGAGTTTCGCAGTGGTTGGTTCTCCGTTTCCATGGATGGCTTTCAGGCTGAGTTCCTCCAACATTTTCATACGCTCATCACTGAGTTTGTTGGCGAGGAGCAGGCAGCTGGCTGCGATTGTGCATCTGTCGTTGCTGCTGTGAGATTGGCGGAGATAGAATCGGTGGCACAGTATGGTAGCTGTTGCGATGGTCACCTGGGGCAGCCCTAATTCCACTCCCAGACGTTTGATGAAAGAGCAGTACGATTGCCTGAGGCGATTCTCTTGCTCTGCGTCGATTCCATGGATTCTGGAAGGGCTAGATCTGTCGATTTGGGATCTGGTGAAATACCATCCCTCGCCCAATCCATGGATTCTGGAAGGGCCGGATTCCTCGTCTTGGCATCCGGCAGGCATTTTTGCACGCTTGGGGTTCGACACCGCGCGATGCAGGCGGATGACGAGAATGAAGGATGGTGGTCCGTAGAATGGAGAAGAGGTCATTTATATAGGCGAGGCAGTGAGACGGAGTCAACAATCCAATGACTAATTGGTTTGAGTAATGGAGATCCCATAAAATCGGAAGTATACAATTTTTGGTTGGTTTCAGGTTTTCTTGGGAGCCGTTTATCGTTTAAAATTGCAATTTTAGTAAAAATTGTTGTGTGGTTTTCGTGAAGTAAAAATTGTTTTGTGTGGTTTTAGTGATGGGAAATTTGAAAATATAGAAAATATGTTGGCAATTAGGTTTAATTTTGTGATATGTTCTTTTTTGTGTAGTGAGTTAACTGTTAAGATAGTAACATCTCACTTCCTAAGTGCCTAAGAGTAGGATTAGATGTTTCTAAACTTCTTAACCCTAAAAGTTGGCTCAACTAGTTTGACCACCCCAAAGTCACCCTAAAGTTGTTCATTTGATGACATTTACTTTAATAAATGTAAATAAGTACTTAAAGCAATGTTGCAATGAGTGTACTTATAAAATGATAGTGTGAGATAACTATCTTTTACTTAAATCTCTAATATATTTAATTATGGTTTATAGTATGCTATTTCAATTTATATATACACACATTAGCATTAACAAATTTTATTTTAAGACTTTTTATTAATCCTTTTAATCTATAATAATTTGGGTGTTAATGTTAATATTTAAAATTTATATACAAGTCTCAGATATAAAATTTTGGTATTAAGAGTGAAGGGAACTCTACTTGAATGGTTGATGAGGCATAATACTTGTTAAGGTTTTGCAAATGCGGTAGCAAGCTAAGTGGGCTTGACTGTGAGGAAAACTCCACAGTTAAGCATGTTTGAGCCAGGGAGAGGCCATCTACTACATCTCATGGAAGTAATCATAGAATGACTTAAAATTTTCATTCAAATAATAATTGATATAGGAATAATTAAGCAATAAATTAATTAGAAGTACAAGATTCTAATTAGAATGCCTTTTACTTATAGACATATGTATTAGAGCTATCCATCTTATATTAGGGATCTTTACGTGCCGTGCACCAACAAACTTACATAACTTACATTTTCACTTCTTATTTATTCGTTCTAATGTAAGATAGAATTGGAGTTTGGATGGATCTTTTGTTCATCTTCATATGAATCTATTCAAGGATCTTGTGAATAAATTTTTATTTAAGAGATCAAGAATCAATAGGTTTATAGGTGAAATCAACTAATCAACTACTATGTTACACTCTAGTATGGAGAAATATAGTGACCCGTGTGCGAGACATGAATTATTGGATAGAAATTTCTAATAATGAAACGTAGTGTCATCTAATTTAAAGACGTAATAACAATTTCATTCAGTTCAATTTGTTGTATTATAATTTATTTTTGTTAATGAAATTATAAAAAATATTTTTTTGGGAAAAAAATCATAACACTTATATTATAGTAAAAGAAATTGAAATAATAATGATATATGCCAGTAATCACAATATCTCAAAACTTCATGTTTAAATTTAATTGGAAAATACATAATTAAAGATAAGAATATATGTATTTTAAAAAATTTGAAATATCTATGAAATATAAATAATAATAAGTGCAACCACATAAAATAAGTCATTGATAATAATATTCACAACTATATAAAATAAAGGAGTTGCTAATAACAAGAACATCCATTTAAAATAAATGGTTGGTAGACTCACAGAAGAATCAATCCATAATAAGCATCGAAACACTCACTTCATGACATATCTAGTTTACAAAAATTAATAAAATCATAAAAACTAGGAGAACCATCAAAATTAAATACTTGGTAAATGCCTATAGACATCAATCCATGATAAGTATCAAAACACTAATACACAATACATTTCAAATTTCCCTTAGATATATAAACTATAACCTTATTTTAAATTCATATTATTATTAATTATAAAAAATTAATATATTCCTTAATGGTAATGAATGAACGATGTAATTCGGACATGGAGGTGGAGGAGGGTGCCGACCACCCCATTGAATCACACACAATTTAGATAGGTGGATGGCATGGCACACTTTCCCATGCATAACCTTATGTTAGATTTAATGTCATTAGTATATGATCTCATTCTTGGAAAGCTTATGGAGTGTTGGAAGAGTTAGGAGGGAGGGGGAAGCTTGGGTTTGCTTCCTATCCTATCATAGTGGTTGGAACATCAATTATCTTCTCGGTTGTGTTATGATGCCCATCGTGTTATGATAGTATCTATGTCTTGCAATTGTATTGGTGCATCACATTAAGCGTGAGATCAAAAGATAGTAATAATAAAACATGATGTCGGGTTGTTGTCATTTGAATTTCTCTGGCCATAACAATGAGTTTATTGAGTGGATATTGAGAGCTAATATGTGTGGCTCATCATTAGGATGATGATGAGAAGTATGATAAAGAACAAAGAATAGATAGGAGATATTCTCTTTTGTTCTATCTTCGCATTTGTTTGCTTGAAATGTCGACTCAAAAAAATCATTGTGATGAAAGTAATATTTTGGTACTATAATTTTTTAACATGCATATCACATTAAAAGAAATTTTAATAATAAAAAATAGGTATGAATAACATAATCTTTCAAAACTTCATATTTAAATCTAATTAACAAACATATGATTAAAAATAAGAATATTTTTATCTATAAAAATATGAAATAAATATAAGATAGAAATAATAACAAGTGCAACTATACAAAATAAGCGAATCCATATAAAGTAAAAGGTTGTTTATAATAAGTGCAACTATATAAACTAAATTGCAAGTACGTAATGATAGACATCAATACATGATAAGCATCAAAACACTTCATGATACATCTTTGTTTTCTATAGTTAATAAAATCATTAAAACTATGGAAACTGTAAAAATGAAGTGGTTGCAAATGTCAATAGTGATCAATGCATGATAAGCACCAAAGCACATACCCCACTATACATCTCAAATTTCCAAAATTCAAAAAATTCTTAAAATTAACTAAATTATAACTTTATTTTAAATTATTATTATTAATTATAATAAAAAATATGTGAGTTTAACAATATTCTTATCCAAGGAGATTCACCCTCACTTTACCATGGAGATTAACTTTTCTTACAATATCACATACCAAATATCACACATGTTGATATTACATTTGTTTTGTTAATTATTTTGAGGTAACTTAATTAAAATAGAATGAATAACTTGTAGATAAATCTTAACCCTTGATGCGTGATTTCTACTATGAATATTTAGGCATATTCCATGGAGGATATATCTTTAGTGTCCAACTAATAATTTATAATAATTAAATTATAATTATAATTTAATTTAAAGTTATTATTATTAGTATTAATTATTAATCGAATTAATATATTAAACATACATACATCTGAAAATCACATGTAACAAGATGCTTAACCATAGAGATTCAACCCCACTTTATCATGAAGAATATTAACCGGTAAATCGTTATCTTACAATACCATGGATGAATATGAGAGCTTATCAATACCACATACCCAAACATTCATAACTCATTTCATATGACACTTTTCATAGGACAATTTTTTTCCAATTAATCAACTTAATCAAAAGGAAAAAGGGTATACCTACTTTGGAAATAAATCTCAATCTTTTATTTGTGAAATCCGCTAAGGATAACCTAGAATGTTACATGGAGGTTAATTCCCTACCATCCACCTAGTAATTATTGATAATTAAATTAAAATTCTCGAGAAACTACTCCAAAATATACATGTTTATATATATAATGATAAAAAATTAGCACAATTATATAATCTACGTGACTCATAAACTCATACTGATATCAATGCATAAAAATTAGCTAGATTATAACTTATGTTAAATTATTATTATCATTATTATTAACTGAAAAAAAAAGATAATAAATAAATAAATTAAATATACATTTAGAAAACATGGAACAAGATTCATAACCATGGAAATTTATCTCCACTTCACCATGGAGATTCTTAATCTATAGATAACCTTTGTTATAATACGATGGTTTATCAATTTAACTAAAAGGGAAAAAAGTCCATGACTACATTGGAGAGAAGTTGTTGAGTTCTGTTATATTCTTTCCACATAGTTAACAGGGGGTTTGAGGTGTACCCGTAAGCCCACTTTATGGGGTCTGGGGTAGCGCCCCGGAAAATTTTTGTTTTGGACCCTATGTTAGGTTGGGCGGACCCACCTATGGTTTTGTGCATGATTTTCGTACATGTTTTTTGGATGCGATGGTTTTCGGTCCATGGTATTGGATGCTTCGACATGTATAAATATGTATTGTAACATTGAAAGGAAAATAATGAAAAATCAAGCTGGTAGTCTCGGTTTTGAGATCGAGTGGGAAATCTCTGTGTATATGTGTTTTATGTGTTATGCTCTCGATTTTTATTTTTCCTGTGATTTAGAATTAGTATGCAGATAATTTTTGTACGGGGTTAAAACCTACATTTGGTATCAGAGCTGTTTTGGCTTCAAGGGACGCCTTTGTTGCTGAGGGGTTTCACTCAGGCCTGTGGTAGACCCTGTTCAGTGGGAGATCTGCGAGATCGATTCTGGTGGTGAAAGAAGATGGCGAGCA
>APFE030648863.1:70653-91092 GCA_000404065.3 Pinus taeda | reverse complement strand
TGGTTTAAAATTTATCTGCCTTAACTCTGTTTTTTTTTTTCTTTAAAACAGACTTTCCTCTGTTTTTCTCCCTTCGTTCAGCTTTGCTGGTCGACGTCCGCTTTGCTCTGCTTTGTTGCTGGTTGCTCCCACATCAGTCGGCACCTATATAGTGGTAAAGATATCAGCCAGTAGAAGAGCCAAGGGGTTGTAGCTCCCTTCCAGTAGCAACCCGAAAATGAGTGAAGGTTGTAGCATTCAGTAGGTCGGTGCCTACGTACTAGTAAATATATCAGCTAGTACAAGAGCTAGGGGTTGTAGCTCCCTCCCAGTAGAAACTGGAGAATGAGAGAAGGTTTCAGCCTTCTACAAGTGGGTGCCTGCGTACTGGTATGAGTTTGCACCAGCACAAGATTGTAAACAGGTTTTTCTTATATGAAAAGAAGACAACAGCAGGTGGCTTTTGTCCCGCATTGGGTGTCCACCTTAAACCTTGGTGTTCATGTGTGTTTCTTATGTGTGATAGGCTGATCTATTTTTATTGCACCTGGTTATTGTTTATATGGTTAATGAAGTACTGATGCACTGATTAACGATCAACATATGATGAAATAACTGAATCATAAGTTTGCTGGATATATGCTAGTTGCATTAAATACAGTTGTGTGTACACGCGATTTCCCTTAACTGAAGTAGCGTACATGAATCAGAGTATGCAAATGAAGAATTATTGATTTTCTAATACTGATTCACCCCCCCCTTCTCAGTATTATTTCCAACAATTGGAGTCAGAGTAGGTCATTTGGTAGAAGCTTGATCGCTTGAAGGGGATCCGTAGAAACAGTGGGAAAGAAGTGAAAGAAGAAATAACCTTAGAAGAAGAACACAACTCAAAGGAACAGTGGCAGTAGGACAGACGATTGGCCATTAGATGGAAGCATGGATTCAGATTCCAAATCACCTCAATATGAACAAGCAAATGAAGCATCAGATAAAATCATAGTTCAACAAGATCTATTTAAGAAAAGGAAGTGTTCCCTCAAAGAAGGAGTTACCAGATTAAAAGATCAGCTGGAATATGCCTTCAAAGTATGTCAAATGCTGTAGGATGAAGTGATATCATTAAAAAATAAGCAGAGTAAATAACTATCTCAAGCAGATAAAGACCAAGAAAATGAGATTCTCAAATTAAGGCAACAAGTGGAAGAAGGAAGAAAGGTTGAAGAAATATTGAAGAAGCAACATCTGGAAAAGGAAGAACAACATCAGGTTGACGTAATTATCTTAAAAAGTAAATTAGAAGAAAAAGATAATTTTTTATGGTTTCAAGACAGTACTAAGATTTTGGATGATATTCTTAGTAGTCAAAGGTCTCCTACTATCAAAACTGGCCTTGGTTTTTATGAATCTGTTGAAGGTGAATCTAGCTCACAAGATGAGGCAAGGAACTCTAATGAAAAACCTGAAATGCTCAACAAGGAAATAAAAGGTCAAGCCCATCAACAACCAAGAAAAGAAAGTCTTCAAAGAAAATCTTTTACTCCTAACTGTGGAAGTGATAATCGGTTATTTTCTCAGAAGAATAATGTTGAGTGTTATGTATGTCATAATCTTGGATGTGTTGCATGCAGATATAGAAGTAGAATGGTTCAAGACCATCACACAAAAATCTCATCACATTCCAGGTACTTTAAGCTATATTGTTTTGCTTGCAAGATGTTTGGTCACAAAGCTATTGATTGCAATAAAGGGAATATGAAACATGTAAGATGTTATGTGTGTAAAAAGTTTGGACATAAAGTAAAGGAATCCAGGAACAAAATTCAGACACCAAACCAAAAGGAGCATACAACATCTCAATCCCAACTATTGAAGAAGACAGAATTATTGTCAGAAAGATGTGACACAATAGGGGAAGCTGAAAGTGTAAACCTTCAGTATTCCAATTTTTGTACGCAACTATTATGAAGAGAAGTCACATATATATGTGAGTTAGATGTTGCACAATTGTGTATATGGTGATTTGAAGAAAAAGCAGCGGGACAGACTCAGGAAAAGAAGTCAGATATGGTTCATTCATTTATCTACTATGTTTGATGATGGTATCTATTGGTTGTCATAGGTTCAGGGGGAGAATATGCTTCTAATAATGCATTGTTGGCATTTTCTTAGAAGATTTTGACAGAGATCCACATAATTTTTTTGATTCAAGTGACCCCTTTTATGATGGAAATATATAGGTTGTTGATCTTGATGTTGTTGATGGTGAAGATCATATGGTGTATGATAGTTGAGTTCCTGATGACAATTATGATGTTGTTTAGATCTGTTGTCCTTGTTATAAATTTCATGTATATAATTTGATGTAAACGTCATCAAAAGACCTAATTTGTAACCCCACTATGCATGAGAAGGATGATGTAATAACTTATATTTCAGTCGTGTATAAACATTTGTTATATCCCCACTTGGTTGGGTGGATGAGTCAAAAATGTTGTATCCCCACTTGGTTGGGAGATTGATGTATGTATGAGTGATTGGTAGTTGAGTTGTAGAGTCATGTTATTCTTTTGAAAAATAACTTTGTAGACTCTGCATGTGCTCAGGGGGGGCATGGATGGATTGGTACATCTTAGCATGTATAAAGGGGTAGCTCAATTAGAGAGTTTAGCATGTACTCAGGGGGAGTATCGACAACATAATGTATATCAAAGGGAGAGAATATATTCGTCTGCCCTTTTCCCTTGATTTCAAATGTGGGGAGTGACTCTGTGTTTTTGTTGCCATCAAGTACAAAGGGGGAGATTGTTGGCATTATGATACAGGTGTTGCCCTTGATGGCAACTCACTCAGTTGACAGATCATAGTGCAGTAGGTCAATATAAAAGAATTAATTATCAAACTACAAATAATCATCAAAGAGATGTACACAAAGGTTCATACTGAAAAAGGAGTGTATACACGAGGGTTACCAGACCAAAAGAAGCGTATAATGTGCACATGCACTTTCACAGAAGGAAAAGCGTGTATATCTTGCAAAACTAAGTTTTGGTCTAAGGTACTTGGTCCATGGTATTGTGATCCATGGTATTGGTCCAAGCTATGTGGTCCGAGGTATTGACCCTAGGTATTTGGTCCAAGGTATTGGTCCTAAGTGGTTTTGGTCCATGGTATTGAGAAAGGCCTAAAACTATAAAAGGAGGAGAAGATCATTAGGCAAACTATGCAAGGATTGAATATCTGATAAGGTGGAGGATCCAGTATGCAGGTGATGGGTTTGTGATGCTTTGGTAGGGATGCACCTATGTGGCAAATGAAGGTTGATGGACAGGGATGATAAAGACTAAAATGCATTATCATTATACGGTATGATCGTGAATAGTTCGGATCTAAATACTGACGCATGTTTTATCCTTTATATATGATGATCTAGGTATGTCTGAAGTAGACAATTGTAGCGAAGGTATAAGTAATTATTTTAATATATGTACATTGGTTCCCTTTGGTAAAAGGGTGTATACGTGCTGGTCCAACACATCCAAGTAGCGTATACCTTATGAAATTGATGGTTGAAGTATCATTTTCTTTGGATTGTTGTTAAAACGATCTAGGTTCTGGTCTGTGTTCTAGTGACTATGTTTATTTGACTGTGCTCTGCAATGTTAGATAGATTGAGTGATTCAGTTCTCAGTGATTCATAGACTGATGGTTGGTTAATGCAATGGTTGTATTGTAATGGTGATTGATTTGAATCTTCAATGTTTTGATGGGTCCAGTATGAAAATTGGTTGAAATGTGGCCTTTAGATTATGGTATTGTATTCTAGGTGTATCCAACCTGAAAATTTATGAAACGCGGTCCCTGGAGGAAGAGAGAAGGTCATAGTATTCTGTAGGCCAGCACCTACATACTGGTAAATATATCAACCAATAGATGACCCAGAGGATTGTAGCTCCCTTCCATTAGCAATTGGAAAATGAGTGAAGGTTGTAGCCTTCAGTAGGCTGGCACCTACATATTAGTAAATATATCAGTTAGTACAAGAGCCAGGGGGTTGTAGCTCCCTTCCAGTAGAAGATGGAGAATAAGAGAAGGTTGTAGCCTTCTGTAGGTGGGTGCCTATGTACTGGTATCATTTTGTGCCAATACAAGATTGTAAACAAGTTTTTTTTATATTAAAAGAAGACAGTAGTAAGTGGTTTTTGTCCCACATTTAGTTTCCACCTTAAACCTTAGTGTTCATGTGTGTTTCTTATGTGTGATGGTCTGATCTATTTTTACTACACCTAGTTACTATTTATATGGTTAATGAAGTATTGATGCCCTGATTAATGATCAACATATGATGAATTGACTGAATCATAAGTTTGTTGGATATATGCTAGTTACATTAAATATAGTTTCGTGTACATGTGAGTTCCCTTAATTCAAGTAGCGTATATGAATCAGAGTATGGAAATGAGAAATTATTGATTTTCTAATACTGATTTACACACCCCCCCCCAAGTGTTATTTCCAACTCTAATGCATGATTTGTGAGGTTACAACAGTTTCTGGATGATGAAGCAGGGTTCTGGGTTTAGCACAGTGTTCTGGTATGAGTGATTTGATTGTTCAGATTAACTGAATATTGGTTGATGTAGTTTAAGTTTAAAAGGATTTGATGGGTCTAGTATGAAAACTTAATGAAATGTGACCTTCAGCTTGTGGTATTGTGATCCAGGAGCATCCAGTCTAAAAATTCATGAAACGTGGTCCCTGGTGGAAGAGCGGAGTTTTCTGTAGGATGGAACCTACGTACTAGTAAACATATTGGCTAGTAGAAGAGCTAGGGGGTTGTAGCTCCCTTCCAGTAAAAGCTGGAAAATGAGAGAAGGTTGTTACCTTCTGCAGGTACAAGCCTACATATTGGTATGAGTCTGCACCACTCGAAGATTGTAAATAGATTTTCTTATTATTAAAAGAAGACGGAGACGACAATAGCAGGTGGTTTTTACCCACATTGGGTTTCCACCTTAAATATTGGTGTTCATGTGTGTTGCTTATGTGTGATGCTTTATTCTTCTTTTACTGCACTATCTAATAAATATCTAATATACTAGTTTAAGCTCAACACATGATAAACTGTCTAAATCACAAGTTCTCTGCATATACATTGGTTTCTTTAAGCATAGTTGCGTATACATGCTAGTTCATTTCACTAAAGTAGCATATATAAATTTATTTGGGAAATAAAATTATTGATCTGATAACACTGATTTACCCCCCTCCCAGTATTATTTTGAACAATTGGTATTAGAGGAGGTCCTTTAGAAGAAGCTTGATCGCTTGAAGGGAGATCCATGAACATGAATAATTAAGAAAGCATGGGATGCATCAGATCGCCAATATTCTATGGGAGCAACTTTGTTTATTGGAAAATAAGAACCACAACCTATCTACAATCGCTTGGAACGGATGTCTAGGAAATTGTGAAAGGAGGATGTACGTTTCCAACAAAAATTCCTACAGATACAGTAGGTAGAAAGCAATATGAAACCAATGCCAAAGTTGCGAATACTTTATTGGGAAGTCTCTCACAATTAGATTTTGTTAAAGTCATGCAGCTCCAATCAGCCAAATAAATATGGGACAAAATCGTTCTGAGCTACGAAGGAGACTCTCAGGTAAAACGTACTAAGCTTCAAACTCTTAGAATTCAGTATGAAACTCTTAAGATGCATAGTGATGAAAGTATAGCTAGCTACTTCCTACATATAGATGACGTGGTCAATTGTATGAAAAATCTGGGTGAAGAAATTAAGTTACTTTAGTTGAGAAAGTTTTGAGATGCTTGTCTACTAAATTTGAATCCAAAGTGTCTTCCATAGAAGAAAAACAGGATCTGCAAAATACACTATGACGCAGCTTCACGGAATCTCAACTACCTTTGAGATGAGAAAAGGACGACCATTAGATATGAGAGAAGCTGCATTCAAATCTTCATAAAAAGGAAAGGAAGAACACAATGAATTAGGATATATTTTAGAAGAAGAAGATGAGGTAAACTTTGTCAAAAATGCTTCAACGAGGTTTTGGAAGGCTTAGAGGTAAGTTACCCTTCACATACTTTTATTATGGCAGAGTCAGTCATTATGTTGCCAGATGTCCTCATAAAGGTAAAGGAAAGGATTATGCAAAAGGGAATGGAAAACAAGTTGTAAAAAAAAGGAGTTACTATACTCATGAAGATAGCAATGGTTTATCTAATAGTGATGAAGATGAAATTTGACAAGATTACAAACTTCTCATGGTTTATGATGATGATAATTTCTGGGATGCTTTAGAAGAGGAAGACCTTCATGAATAAATATCTAAACTCAAAATTTGTTTAGAAGAAAAGAATATGATTATAGGTACCTTGACATACCAACTTACTTAAAAGGAAAAACACATTGAAAAACTAGAATGTGAAATTGTGTGTCTAAGAAAGGATCTTGAGAAAACGAAATCTCTCAATCTTAGATTTCTAAAGGATCAAAAGCTTTAAATGAAATTATCAAAGCTCGAAATTCTCCTCTGATAAGGAGAGGTCTTGGATATATTGAAAAAACATCTGAATCACAGAAGCAGTCAACCTCCACCAAAAGCTATCTTGATGCAACAAAGACCAGTGAACAATATAAGAATCATCAACAAGGGCATCAAGAAGATCACCAGGTAAATTAGACTCTATTTACACCAAGGATGAATAGAAGCCACAAACAACCTCAGGTAAATCATACTCAATTTTCTCCAATGATGAATATCAATAGAAACTACAATCACCAATCAATAGATTCTATAGTCGCAGAAACTTCTTGATTGGGGAACATTTTTCATGTCATAATTTTGGACACAAAGCTGCTCAACGTGTTGCCTATAGAACCATCATGACTAGAGAACCACAAAATCAAAGGAATGTAATAGGTATCAAGAAAATTTCGTATAATAACTTTTCTCTTCTTGAAAATGAAATTGAATGCTCAATTTGTAACGACTTTGCTCATGAAGAATTTGATTGCAGGAGAAAATTTTGGCAAACATCTCATAAGGACCAAACTCCATTAAATCCCAAGATATGGAGAAGGAAAGAATCTCAAAAAGAAAGATGTGGTATATCATTGTATGCAAAAGGACAAGAAAATCAGTGGTACATTGATAGTGGATGCTCAAAACACATGTCAGGTGACAAAGAAAAACTTCACTCATATAATGCCTTAGAAAAGGAAAATAACATCTCATTTGGAAATGACACTCTTGCTATCATAAAAGGTAAAGGCTCTATTTTCTTGAAAGAAAAGGTTAAAGCTCAAAATGTTATGTATGTAGATGATTTAAAGCATAACTTGTTGATTCTCAGTCAAATGTCTGATCAAGAAAATGAAGTGGTGTTTTGATCAAATGGATGTGTTGTTCATGAGCTTGATACAAGAGAGACCATGATCAAAGGTACAGGAAGTCTGAACAACTTATACATACTCAAGGGAGGATAACAATGGTGCTATCTAAGAAAAAATGATGATTGTTGTGGCATAGAAGATTGGGACATCTAATCTTTTCTCAAATAATAAAAGCATGCAGATTCAAGGTTTTTCATGATCTTATAGATATCAACATCCCAAAAAATACAATATAAAAACCATTTCAAATCGGCAAGCAAACCAAAGTTCACTTCATGAAGAAAGAAGGGTCGGCTAGTAAGCTTCTTGAACTTGTCCATACTAATTTATGCAGATCATCAAGGAAAAAGTCTCCTCATGGAGAAGAATACTTTATTTTTTTCATTGATGATCTTTCCAGAATGTGTTGGATAGGTCTTCTAAAGCATAAAGATGAAGCTTTTAAAAAGTTTGAAACCTTCAAATGTTTGGTTGAAAATGAATCAAATCGAAAAATCAAATTCCTAAGATCTGATTGAGGAGGGGAATTTACCTTGGATGAATTCTTTGACTTTTGTGAACAACATGGAATAAAAAGGCAATTCTCCACCACAAGGACTCATCAGTAAAATGGTGTGGTAGAAAGAATGAATAGAACAATTCAACAAATGGCTCGAGCTATGCTAGATGAATCTGGAACTCCTGCAACCTTCTGGGGTGAAGCTGCATTTGCTGCTATAACTATTCTCAACCAAGAAAATGTTCGGGTAAACAACACTCAAACTCCACATGAACTTTGGTATGGCAAGACTCCTAGTATAAAATAATTTAAAGTTTTTGGAGGCAAATGTTATATCAAAAGGACTGATGAAAAACTTGGTAAGTTTGAACCCAAACCAGATGAAGGTATTCTCCTTCGTTATTCTTTCGGAAGTAAAGGATATAAATGTTATAATAAAAGACTTGAAAAATTGTTAAAAGCAGTGATGTTGTAGTTGATGAACCATGCAAAAATAAAAAACAGATAAATAACAAGAAGATTATGACAATATAGAAGATGGGGATTATTTTCCCACATCAAATCAAAATCATATTGAAGAGGAAACCAATGAAGCACCAGAAGAGGAGATAATGGTAGAGGAAAAGACTCCCTCTAGGTATGTTCAGAAAAATCATCTAGAAACCCAGATTTTAAGGGAAAATGAGGTAGGTGTACAGACAAGAAGAACTATTACGGGGACCTCAAGCTATCTAGCATTAGTATCCTCCACCGAACCTCAAAATGTAATGGAAGCATGCAAAGATGAATGTTGGGTCAAGGCAATGGATGAAGAACTTGAGAAAATTTAAAAAAAAATATACTTGGGAATTAGTTCCTAGACCTCATGATAAAAATATTATAGGAAATAAATGGATATTCAAAAACATCCTAAATGAAAATGGAGAATCCATTAGAAACAAGTCTAGACTTGTTTGTAAAGGGTATGCTCAACAAGAAGGTATAGATTTTGAAGAAACTTTTGCACTAGTTGCCAGACTTGAAGCCATAAGGATGTTTCTTGCTCTTTCTAGCTTTCAGAAATTGAAAGTATATCAAATGGATGTAACGTCAACCTTCCTGAATGGAGATTTAGAAGAAGTTTATATTGAACAGCCAGAAGAATTCATTCTTGGAAATGATGCAAAACGTGTATGCAGAATCAAAAGGGCCCTCTATGGTCTGAAACAGACTCCAAGGGCCTAGTATTATCGCCTTGATAAATATCTACATTAAGAAGGTTTTACAAAAGGTTTGGCAGATAGCAATCTATATACAAAAACTGAAATAGATAAATTGCTAATTATTATTTTTTTTTTTCCATTGGAAAAATCTATAACTTTCATTATTGATTGGAAAATTACATTAATATCGCTATGTATAATGCTTGAGGTCACTGTATTACAGCGTGCCTGTTAGCCATCAAAAATAAGATCAGTTCCAACTTGAGATGTTCCACGCAGGGTCATCTTATACTTTGCAAAAAGATTACAAAAAAGCCACATTGGCTCGCTTGCTACTCAAAATGTTCTTAGATATTTACATAAATATTGTTCTAATCAATCAAAAAAGTTCATAAACTTCATAAAGTTATTGTTATGGTGCTAGCTGGTATCTCTGATCTATGTATGGATGGTGGTAATATTTGAATTCCCGCTGTCCATGTACTTCCGTGACTTCCCATACTCCTTGGTCCATTAGTGTGGCCTCCTTGGATAATCTGTCGGCACTCGCATTGTGTTCCCTATAGATGTGCGAACATGAGATGTGATTAAATGCATATTTGAATTCTTGAATCTCATGTAAAATGATGCTGAGTGTGTGTATGTGACAAATTGTAATGTTGTTGAACCAGTTAATAATGATGTTTGAATCCCCAAATATGTTTATGCAAGTGATATTATGGCCCAATGCGAAATGGAGGAGGTGTTTGAGGGTAATGAGTTCAGCATAGTTATTTGAGCTTGTGCCCAATCCTGCTTTGATTTTGTAGAAATGCTGGTTCGATTTGTGAATAATGAAACCTCCTCCACAGCTCTGCTGATTTGCAGCACCGTCGAAGAAAGCCCACGGGGAGGATTGGTCTATGAGGGGAGGCGGATGGGGACGTCGAACGTGTGCGGGAGGGGGCTCAGGGAGTTCGTTGAATGCCGCAATGATGTGAGCTTCCACCAGGTTCCATTGAGCAGGTTTATCCTGAAAGATGATCTGGTTCCGCGCCTTCCAAATGTGCCATGTTACTATGGCAGGAAGGCTCATCGCTTTATTTCCTTTGTGTCTCCCATACCACTCCGACCACGCCTCCAAATTTTTTTGACCTGCCCAGGTCCCGCTGTAGGCAATGGTGTTTTTATTATCAACCCATAAGTCCAGCACGACCCTGCAAAGTAGGAACAGGTGTTCTTTGGATTCTAACGCGGATTTGCATAATGCACACCAGGTAGGACCATGGTGTGATCTGTGCTGAAGATTGTCCCCAGTGGGTACCTTATTCCTGAGTACGCACTAGAAGAAAAGCTTGGATCTCGGGGATGTGGAAATCTTCCATAAGTTTTGCCACCAGTCCAACAAAGTATCCAGTTTTTTGTGACTGATGAGGAGTGAGTATCCAGCCTTCGGAGTGTAATATCCAAAGTCCGACTGACTCCAGATAAGCTCATCCTGCCCCTCTGTAATTCTTATGTGAGATTCCTTCAGGGCCTCCTTGGATGATTCCCATGCTTGATGACATTGCAGTGGGAGGTTTAGTTGCTGAGCTGATCACCAAGCCTGTTGGAAAATATCAGAGGCTTCTTGGTCCGCTATGTGTGCAAACACCTTGATGTCATGAGCGTATAGATAATCAACTAATTCACGCGGTAGTTGATGCCTTCCCCCGCTGCCAGCCCAAGGGTCAATGCCAATCCTGGCTTGGGCACCATCTCTGATTCTCCAAGCCAAATTGTCCCTGATCATGGGCATTGAGTGAATAACGGCTTTCCAAAAGGATGATGCTCCTGTACAATTCCAGGTGGGTAGCCTAATCCAATCCATGGTGTCAAGAGGCCGAATGTATTTATGGTACGAGAGACGAGTCCATAGGTTTTGGCTTGTTAGCAGAGCCCAACTCATCATTGCTGCCAGTGCTTGTGCAAACAGTGGGAGATCTTTGAGTCCCCATCCTCCCCACTTCTTTGGGATGACGATCTTTTGCCAGCCGATCCATGCGAATATCCGCTTGTCTTGACTACCTGCCCACAGATATCTATTACATATTTGTTGTAGCCGAGCAAGTGTATGTCTAGGGATCCATGCTAGAGCCATCCAAAAAATCGGGGTGGCCTCCAGTACTGATTTAATGAGGATCAGCCTACCAGCCCTTGATATGTACCTGTAGCTCCAGCATGTGAGGCGTTTTTCTAATTTCAATATCAACCAAGTCCAGTCTGTGATCCTTTGGCATGTGGGTTTTAACCAGAAGCCAAGGTATTTGAGACCCCTATCAATTGGATGAATGTTGTAGGGAAAGGCCTATAGGGCCTGTTGAGCTTCATTGACCGATGTGAGAGTCATTGTTATTGTGGATTTTGCTCTGTTAACCTGCATACTTGTGGCTTGTGAGAAAAGCTCTAGGATGCGAGAGAAAGGCATAATGTCTCTCATGCTTCCATTGAGAAGGATGAGTACATCATCCACAAACAGAAGGTGAGTGAGGTAGCATTATTCTGATATCTTGAGTCCCCTGAGAGTCCCTTCCCTTGTGGTTGAAATGATAAGGCGGCTCAATCCTTCCATGACCAGGAGAAACAATAGAGGAGAAAGAGGGAAACCCTGCCTCAGGCCCCTTTCGAAATGAAAGAAATGTGAAGCAGATCCGTTGATCAGGATGCTGAAAAAAGGGGTCGTGATACAGGCCATGATCCAGTTAATGAAGGAGATTGGGAACCCCAGGTGGATGAGAATCATCTTTATGTACAACCAGCTGACCCTATCGAAGGCTTTAGAAAGATCTATCTTTAGGAGAGTGCTCTTGAGATGTTTGGTCCAGATGGAGTGCAAGGCCTCCTGGGCCGACCCAATGGCTTCATGAATCTGCCTGTCCTCGAGAAAAGAGAATTGATGGGGGGCAATGTGTGAGGATAGGATGGGTTTAAGTCTGTTGGCAATGATTTTAGAAATGATCTTGTATAGGACATTACAGAGGGATATAGGGCGGAAATCATCAAAGGATGATGGACAGTCCGACTTGGGGATGAGAGCAATGAATGTGGAATTTATTGCATGGTATAAGGACCTTGATATCCTGCATTCCTCGATCACACTAAGCAGGTCCTGATCAATCTGTTCAAAGAAAGCAAGATAAAATTCAATTGTCCATCTGTCAGGTCCCGGGCTCTTGTCCTTTTTGAACCATTTGAGAGTGCTTTCCAATTCTTCCATGGTGACCGGGCGTATGAGTTCATCCGAGTCTTCCTCATTTAGAAATCTCGGAAAGTGTGAAGCCACTTCTATGATTTCAGCCAATTTTGCTCGCGGAGGATTTCTGAAAAGGCCTCGAAAGTGTGTGGTACCCAGCTGGGAAAGTTTGTTAAAATTATCAACCAATCCCCCATCTGGTTGGGGCAGGCTCTAGATGGTGTTGGACACTTTCCTTCCTTTTGCAAAGTTGTGGAAGAATTTTGTGTTATCATCCCCTGCTTTTAACCAAATGGCTCTGCTACGTAACCTGAGGGACTCCTCCTTTTGTTTAAGTAGTGTGGCCCTCTGATTTTCAAGTTCAATCAGCCGAGATTTTTCCACTGCCAATCTGAATCCCAGGTTTCTATCATCCAGTAGAGAGCTCAGCTCTTCTTCCACAGATATAAGTTGTTCCGCATCCCTTTTGTTCTTATCCTTGGCCAAAATTATGAAAATGTGTTTTAACTCCGAGAGGTTCTTGCAGAAACCTCTAGCCAATGATGCCTCCCTATTGATAGGATGAGTCTGCCAAAAATCAGATACCCACTTGATGAAGTCTTTATCTTGGAGCCAAGTATGATTGAATTTGTATGGAGCCTTTGGTTTAACCAAAGGCCCAAGGATCTCCAGATAGATGCGAGAGTGGTCCGATATACCCCCAGATCCCACCCATTGTTTAAAGTGATGCAGTTCCTGAATCAGAGGTCCCTTCAGAAGGAAACGGTCAAGTCTGCGAGCCAATGCAGCTTCTCCCACTCTCCTATTGCGCCATGTAGGCAAGGGATGTTGCACGGGGACGTCCACAAAGTCAGCTTGTTCAAATTGCTAATTATTATTTTTTATGTTGATGATATAATTTTTGCTAGTAATGAAGAATCCATGAGTTAGAATTTTTCTTCAGTAATGGAGCAAGAATTTGAAATGTCCTTTCTTGGTGAACTTACCTATTTTCTTGGTCTACAAGTTAAACAAAATAAACATGGTTATTTTTTTCACAAACCAAATTTCTCAAATAGATCTTGAAAAGGTACAGAATGGAAGATTCTAAACCTCTATGTACCCCAATGGTAATAGGACGTAGCCTCAGCTTAAATGATGAATCAACAATAGTACATCAACCAACTTACATATCCATGATGGGAAGTCTGCTTTATCTAATAGGTACCCAACATGACATCATGCATGCAGTAGGAATAGTTGGAAGATTCCAAGAAATCCAAAGGAATCACACATTCAGGCAGTCAAAAGAATTTTCAAGTATCTTCAATGAACTCATGACTTTGGTTTATGGTATCCTAGAGATGCAGATTGGGCCGGAAGTGCTGATGGTAGAAAAAGAACTAGTGATGGTGCATCCTATATGGGTTCTCAATTACTGTCTTGGTTCAACAAGAAACAAAGTTCAATTGCTTTATCTACAACTAAAGCAGAATATGTGGCTATTGCATCTTGCTGCATACAAATACTTTGGATGATGCAAACCTTGCAATACATTCAGATTACATATACTCCACCCATCTCCATTCTATATGATAATACAAGTGCCATCAATATTTCAAAGAATCTAGTCATGCACTCCAAGACCAAGCACATACCCATCAAATACCATTTTCTACGTGAACAATTTCTTGAAAAAAATGTCAAATTGGAGTACGTTCCCTCCAAAGAATAGGTTGTTGATATCTTCTCTAAACCACTACCCAGAGAAAAATTTGAATATCTCAGACAAAAGCTGGGAGTAGTTGCTACATCATCTTGCTATTAAATCCAATTTTTTCAAAGAAATGTTACTATACGTGTGTTTCATGAAGTTAAGTCACGTACACATGTGGGTTTTTGTGGGTCAAGGAGCGTATCAGATAAGAAAAATAGTGGGGTAGGCTCTGATATGGGTGCTCTATTTGATGTTGATTATTACAGTATATTGATATGCTCTATTCATTAATTTTTATCTAACCCACAAAGATGCCTTGATCATTGAGTTATTAATAATGCACAGGTAGCACAGGTTCAGGGGGAGCATTAGCCTTCACTCGCATTCTGCATTTTTGGCATTATGGTTGCTGAGTCCAACTATGTCTTCAGATATTTATACCTTTTCTTGTTGAAGTCATATAAGAGTGTAGGGTGTGATATGTCTTCTCATACATTTGAATGAATCCTATTGCACAAATGATGTAATTTGTATCCCCATTTTGCATGGGATGGATGATGTAATTATATTTCTGTCATGTATAAACAATTGTTATATCCCAACCTGGTTGGGTGGATGAGTCAAATTTGGTATATCCCCATATAGTTCAGAGATGGATGTATGTATGAGTCATTGGTGATAGGAAGGTCATACTCACATAGTTGAGATATAGAGTCATGTTATTCTTCTAGAGAATATTTTTGTAGACTAAGCATGGATGGTTTTAGTGCACCTCAACATGTATAAAGGGGAGCTGAATTAGAGAATTTAGCATGTACTCAAGGGGACCATGAACAACATAGGGGAGAGAATATGTTGGTCCACCCATTTCCCTTTATGTCAAAGGGGGAGCCTGTCTTGGTGTTGTTGTTGCCATCAAGTCCAAAGGGAGAGATTGTTGGCATTGTGATACAGGTGTTGTCCTTGATGGAAATTCACTCGGATGAAAGTTCACAGTGTAGTAGGTCAACAACAAAGGATTATAGATCAAACTCCAAAGAATGAAGAAAGATAGGTATACGCTTGTTCACTTTTTCCAAGGCACGTATACATGTGGTTTAACAGAACAATTGTAGTGTATAACGTATACACACACTTTCATAGGAAGAAAAGTGTGTACATGTTGGAAAACCAATTTTTTTTCCAAGGTATTTGATCCAAGGTATTTTGGTCCAAGGTAATTGGTGTGAGGCATTTGGTCCAAGGTATTGACCCTAGGAAATGGGTCCAAGGTTTTGGTCTTAAGTGATTTTGGTCCAAGGTATTGAGAAAGTCCTAAGAGTATATAGGGAGGAGAAGATCATTAGGCCAAAGTGTGCAAGAAACGAGATTCTAAGGAATACTTCTATCTAAAGTATATATTATGTTGCAAGGTTATGTTGGGACTGGATCTGAAATATTCAAGTGCACCTTGAGTTCAACATTGGATCAGGAATCATGAGACTTGAAATGACTTATTCTTGAATGTTGATATTGGTTAAGGCTAGATTAATGTTTTGTGGTTGTTCTATTTGTTATCTATCATGATCTGGGTTTACCTGAAGTCTGGAATTGTAGCAAAATTCTAAGTCAAAATTTTCTGCTCTATACGCAGGTTCATCTCGACCAAAGGGCGTGTACATGCAAGTTTGACTCTTTCAAGTATCATATGAAAAAAGAAAAGCTTCTTTTCAGATCTAACTGACCAATCTGATCAAATTCTCTTTTTTTACTATTCTCTATCAATGAAGTCTTCTTAGATCTAAACGTAGAACTGTTGTATAAGGAAATTGAGTCTGATTGATTGATTGATTGAGAAGGAAGGGTGATCCTTGTTGCTATCTATTTTGAACTCTGTAATATGACAGTAGATCCTTAGAATGTCATTGATTGGTATAGTCCATGGTTCATAATTTTATGATTCAGTATGTTTAGAGATATACGTATGTTTGGTTAAAGGAAGCTGCGTATACATGCAAGTTTGGTTCTACTAAGTAGCGTGTTAGAGTCATTCTTGTCAGTCCTCCGTCAGAGATCAAAACTCTTTCTGCACTTTAGTTTTAGGAGTCTCGCTCCATTCACTCAGCTACATTCCATGAGGGGCATGCCATAATCTGAAGGAAAGGTCATGTGAGTCATTTCCCCTCATGTCTAGCACCTGCTGGCTTAGGTCTTTTCATCAATGTTCACTAAAGTCCATGACAATCAATGTTTGATCTTTTAATGGACGAGAGTCATTTTCACTCATTAGATCTAGGGATCAGATAAATTGGTCTTCAAACATGTCCAATAAAGCCATGTAAGCCAGAGGGAGGCCCTTAGAAAGCTATGATTTAAATAATTTCATCGTCATGTTGACAGATTATGACTATTCTTCAAAACTTTGTTTTGAAGAAAAGTCAAATAGTGTGTCATTTGTGATAATTTTCAAAAATATCTCCAAGTTGATATGTTCAGGAACAGTCATGGTTTCCTTGGAAAATGCCATGTCATGCGACCCCTGCAAAAAGTGCCAAAAATTTCATCATTTTAGCTAAAAATTCAAAGGGAAAAGTGAAATACAGAGTTGCATTAAATCAGGAAAAAGTGCCAAAATAAAACATTATCAAAGTGGGTTTTGAAGAAACAAAAATTAAAGCCATGACTCCAAATAACTTTATATAGAATTTCCACAAGAAACATATTCATTTTGCATACCAAGGTTAGAGAGAAACATTGCAAAGTGATTGGGAGAACTTGCGCGTGTTTTGAGTGAGGTTGGAGGTGTTTTCAAGGGCGCGGCGCACAGGGAGAGGGCTGCGGTGCACATAGAGAGTGCAGCACATAGGGCGCGACCCCACAATGTTGAATTAACACGGGCGCACGCACACACAGAGCATGGCGCACTGGGTTTGTTGCACGGCGCACACCCACGAAGGCCCGGTTTCACTCCAAATTTGCAACAAATCGCTTTGAATCCCTTCCAATTGCTAGGTAGGGTCTACATATTGGTTGCTCATATGTTTTTGTGAACATGCTGGTGATTTATGGCTGTGTATGAGTGCAATAAAAACTCCTAAACCATACCACTTGAAATCATCAAAGCCATTGCTCTTAGGGTTGCAAATTCGTTGTGTTGATGCCAAGGTTCCTCCTCCCTTTCATTTTTCCCTTTCTTTCCATTGTTCCCTTCCCCCCTATCCCATTTTCCCCTGTTGTTGTCCTACCCTAAAACATTACTAAACCCCTATTCCCTATCCCCTCCACTCATTTGTCAAATGTAAAACCCGAAAATCCTACCTTATAAAATCCCCAAACCCTCCTACATGTCCCTAAACAAGATTTCTCCCCATAATCCTTAATCCCATCATATTATTCCCCTTCCTAATAGTCCCTTTTGCATTGTTCCCCTTGGTGGTAGAGTTCATAACAACACATAGTTTCATACATCATCAAAGGGCAGTCCAAGCACAGTCCATATACAGTAGTCATGGCATCTGAGCATTCATCGGAGTATGAAATGGAAACCCAAAGTGATTCATCCTCAGAAGAACAAGCTCCCCGGAGACATCATAAAAGTGGCAAACATGTTAGGGATGAACCCACCAGCCCTATAGAATTACAGGTCTTCCCTCTTGCTATGTCATGTTTCCAGCATCTGTCATGTTTTGAGTTTTGTCAAAAGGTGGCTACTGTTCGAGGTCATCATGAGTTGGCCCATCCTTTTGTGCTTCACTTGCATGGAGATCATGCTATCTTAGCCGGGGTCACCTTCACACTGACACCTGAAACTATCTCATTAGCAACTGGCATACCGAACGTTGGAAAACCATGTCTCAAGAAACAGAAGGTTGATCGGCAGCATTATAAGCCTTACACTAAGGCTAGTTTCTTGAGGCAGCTCAAAACAGTCTTTCCATTCCGATATTTGAAAGATGAATATGCTCCACTAATGAAGTTAATCATGAAATATTTCAGTTGTGAGGGGAGGTTCTCTCATTTATATGCCTATCACATCAGGTTGCTCATTCACTTTACCAGGGTACGGATGATGAACATCCATATTTCATTTACAGGAACATATAGAGGATGAACACCTTCATGCAGCACAAAACCCCTCAGTAGCAACTTAACAATGTTTATCATTTTTCTCTTATTAAGATTTTGGTGGTTCATCAGCTGGGATTGCAAGGCATTACTTGGGATGATTTCATCTCCCGTGACCTCTTCAGCACTTCATAGGTATTATCAGACGTTGAACATGGGGTAGGTTGTCCTTCTCATCAGTATGAACACCAGGATACCACTACTATGCCATTATTCATCACCTATCAGAGAGGCAGTAGACATTTGTTTGCGGCAACAAAGCGAGTGTTATCTCCACTCAGGGTGGAAGGGGCCTTGCTTTCGACATCAGAAACATAGGTACAGGACAGGGGAAAGAGGCACATGCATGACGAGGGGCCATCAGGTGAATAAGAGGCAGACTTCATCCTCATTCATGATGGTGATACAGATGTGGAGAGTGCCAAAATTGGGAGGACCATCCAGGAGCAACAAACAGAGATCCAAGCCTTGTCTCTCAATTTGGAGAGGGCTAAGTTGATTATTAGGTATTTGGAGTAGAGGAACAAATAGCTTGAAGAGTAGCATGAGATCATGGAGCTGCAAAACATCCACGAGAATCACCAAGCTGCCCAACATAGGAGGATTGAGCTCACTCCATTAGAGCAAGACATTAACAATGACTGAGAATCTTGGCTCGAGCATATCAACATCCACCTTGAGGGACTATTAGAGGAGGCCGACAAGGAAAAAACCATGTTGAGGCATATGGTTTATCACTACAGGGCACAGAACATGAGTTCAAAGGCTTGGATAAGGAGTTTGAAGGCGAAATTGAGGAGAGCGACAAAAAGGAAAAAAGAGCAAGATCGGCTTTGAATATTGGCTGAAGCCTCTGTGGCCCAGCATAGCACTTCATAGGGAACCTCCAACCCAAATTTCAAAAACTTTGGAGCAATTTTGGTCATTTGACAAATTTTTGGGCACAAAACATGGTTTTTCTCCCTATGCGCCGCGCCACTGTCGTGGCGCTTATGATTGGGAGCTCCAAATCAAGAAAGGTTTGCATTTTTGGATTCAGCATGAAAAATCATGTCTTCTGGTGCATGCCCAAGAAGTTTGGGCAAGTTTTGAGTCCCCAGGAGGTCAAAAACACTCAAAAAATGACCTCTCTGCCCCTATTTTGACACACAGGAAGCAGTCTCGGGAGATTGAAGTTTTGGAAGGGAAAATGAGCACCAAATTCAAAAATTCCACTGGAGTTGGAAAGTAGATAGGCAAGGCTTTCTAACAAGCACACTTGGACACAATTTGGACTTTATAAAGTACCAAAAAATCACCTCCAAAGTGGCACGACGCATATATTTTTGGGTGCGACGCACAGAGACCCAAAGGCCAAAATCACTTCTGCTCCGCGACATTTCGATTTGCGACTTTCTCCAAGTGGGCCCACTCATTTACACTACATTTTTGTCAGCACATAAGGCAAAGTTTAAAAGTATTTTCACTAAAGGTTGTCTTCTATCCAAGTGGCAAAGGAAGGCGAGCATTCACTCAAGCCGTTTGTCATTTTTCTATTGCTGCACCTGGCACTAATGGTTGGATTTCCATTTCAAGTTTGTAATGATTCGAAAAACTCCCAAACTTTGGGTCATTCCATTTCCCAATGAAAAAGTCTATTTATTGTATGTAAAACCATTTGCAAAGGGTTGGTTGTGATTTATGGGAGACTTTGGGAGAGAAACTCAGTTGTTCAATATATATTTTGACAGAGAATTAATGAAAGGCAACGGCTCTGGTTCATGAGATTCATGTGGTGTGAGTGTAGCAAATGTGTTCTGTTTATGCTTCATTTGTATTTCTTTATGTTTCACAGTTCATTCATATTCATTTCCAGTGAAATTTTCCAAGTAAGATAAGGTAGAATTCATGTTTATTGCTCTGCCTGTGGGAAAGCTTCACGTTTTGTGTTCTTCTGTTGAAAAGGATTCATGTATTTATGCCCTTTTCACCCTCCTAAACAATCTTTCCATTTTTCATTATTTCAAATTTAATTGCTATACTTTCCACCTGTCTTGCCTCACGAAATAATTTGTGCCTTTGTGTTTGATTCTCTGCTCATAGTGTTCGTTGGTCCCATACATCCCAGAAACTCATTCATTTATCAAAAATTGCCTCCTGTTTCCATGTTTATTTACCTAGCCTAAAATCAATATTCACTGTAAGTCATCTCAGACCATATTGTTTATTTATTCACTGAGCATGACACGGAGAGAGCCCTCTCTTATTCTGGTAGACCTAGCTACCAGATTGAGTGTGGTTTGTGGTTACCCTGAATTTTTCCTTCCTTCAGCCTAAGGCAGATTTAA
>APFE030648863.1:1328-56759 GCA_000404065.3 Pinus taeda | reverse complement strand
TCTTCATCTTGCTTTTTCTTGATTTTAGGAGCTCAATCTTGAAATGATTGTAACTTTGTACTTTCAGATCTTTAAGCTCTGAAACTACGACCTGTAGTAGTCCTCTGTGTCCTCTTTCCAATGCCACCATTCTAACCCCAATTGGATTCTCCAATGAAGAGTTATGCCAAATCTCCCACAGTGACCTGATTATAGACTAATTCAGTAGAGCGAACTTGTACGACGTGCCACGTGTCACTGTTTCAACCTTTGACTCTTAAAAATATATAAATGAAAACTACAGTCCGTCCTCTTTCTGTACCTTCTTACGAAATTTCAATCCGATGCTCAGAAAGAAAGTTATGACGATTTTCCCCAGGTCACATGTTTTGAGTGTAATTCAGGAGTCTGCAAAAAGGCCAACTTCCGCAGATCATATCTCCGAACATAGCCCGCTAAACGCTCTGAAATTCGAACCCAAAGTTCAGCACCAAGTCTTCTCAAATGGGTTTTTTTTGCGACATCTGAAACGTCACACAAAAAATGTTATAGCGAAAATTCCACGATGACTTGTTTGGAGCAGCGAAACCCTAGGATCCAAAGTTCTGATACCAAATGTTATGAAACCAGCTCAATAAAAGATACAAAAGATAGATCAACGACTTAGAATTCAGCCTCTTCGATGGGGAAACCTCCTTTACATTACATAAATGAACAATTCGTGGATGATACAAATGAAAAGACCTCCTTTCTATATATAGGAGTCTAAGGGCTCATAACATAATCAAAGCCGACATAACAATAATAATGTAAGGGCACAATAATAACAATAGTGGGCTTCTATGGGCACAATAGTAACAATATGGGCAATACATGGGTAACATCAATATAATAAGGGGGTTGTACTAATAACAATAAGGGGTTACACTAGTAGTATAGGGGCCTAACATGCCCCTCTCCTTCAAAAAGTGTTGTCCTCAACGCTTGAGTAGTTCTTGATGCTTCTGTATAAACTTCTTATCCTCCGATGTGGAATCTTCAGTGGGTAAGTTCTTCCACTTGATGAGATACTCTGAAATTGATTGATTTCGTAGCTGTCTGGTTCTTGTTTCTGTGACTGCTCCAGGTTCCAATATGATTTTTCCTTCCTCTTCAATTTTTGGCAATATTGTTTGAATTGGGATCTTTTGCAACTTTTGAATAAGTGGCCATACTTCTTCATCCTTCTTTTATTCATCCCTTGCTTCGTTTATCCAATCTGGTTGGATAATAGAAATAGCACAAAACAATGCTTCCACATCCTCATCCTTGAAGAGTCTTTCCATTCGGTCAGGTCGCCATTTTTTAAGTGCATGTAGTATTGCCATCATTTCCTTCTCATAAATAGCTTGCTTGAGATGTAGCAGTAAAAATACCCAATCACCTACATAAAAACATTTTTCACTATGATTTTGATCTACCTGTTGTTTCGTTTGATTTTGCACCGAAGTGGCATTATCCTTTAAAAGTTGGAGAACTTGTTGTTGATGCTCGATGTGATCTTTCACTGCTTGAACCTTTTTCTTCTTGATAATTCCTTCTATCTTGAGAGTTTGAGGAGTGGTAATTTCTTCCAATGCTTTACAAGATATGGTCGGATTCATTTCTTGATGCTCGATGTGATCTTTCACTTCTTGAACATTTTTCTTCTTGATATGTCCTTCTATCTTGATAATTTGAGGAGTGGTAATTCTTGCCAATGCTTTACAAGATATGGTATGATTCATTTCTTCTTTCTCTGGGGTGGGGTCCTAGAATATATCCTCTTCTTTTGATGATTCTTGATCCTCTTCCTCCTCCTCTTCATATTCTATGTAAAATAATTTTTTCTCAGCACACTTATGACCCTTAGTGAATTTGCTATCACAATTGTAACAAAGCCCTTTTTCTCTTTTCTCTTCCAATTGTTGTGGTGTAACCCTTGTAGGTTGTGGAAGACTAGGAGAAACAACACTTCCATATTTATAGTTGTGAAGGGTATGCTTCATAATTTTCCTTTCCACTAGGTCACAAAGCCCTTTTACTCTTTCCAATTGTTGTGGTGTTGCTCTAAAGAAGGTGTTGCTCTTTGTATCCTCATAATGTGCTATCATTTCCTCCATGAAAATTGACCACATAACAAGTTTTTTACGAGAACAAAGCCCTTTATACCATAAAAACTGATCTGGTTCTAAATATGAAGATGAAAGACATACATTTTGTAACATTGGTACACCATGTAGATCAAAATATTGCTCCATCTGACGTATCCAATTTATCGGATCCTTGCCATCAAACTTCCTCATCTTGCTTTTTCTTGATTTTAGGAGATCGATCTTGAAATGATTGTAACTCTGTACATTCAGATCTTCAAGCTCTAAAACTATGATCTGTAGTAGAGCTCTGTGTTCTCTTTCCAATGCCACCAGTCTGACCCCAATTGGATTCTCCAATGAAGAGTTATGCAAAATCTCCCACAGTGACCTGATTATAGACCTTTTCCGAAGAGCGAATTTGTATGAAGTGCCACGTGTCACTATTTTGACCTTTGCCTCTGAACAATATATCCAAGAAACTACACTTCGTCCTCTTTCTATAACTTCTTACGAAATTTCAATTTGATGCTCAGAGAGAAAGTTATGACAATTTTCCCCAGGTCACTTGTTTTGAATGTAATTCAATATTTAGAAAAAGGACAAACTTCCTCAGATCATATCTCCAAAAATATAGGGCAAAAAGCTCTTAAATTTGGACCCGAGATTCAGTGCGATGTCTTCTTAAATGGGTTTTGTTTTTGACTTCTGAAATGCCGCAGAAAAAAAGTTATAGCAAAAATTCCACGATGACCTGTTTGGAGCAGCGAAACCCTAGAATCCAAAGCTCTGATACCCAAAATTTATGAAGACCCGAACTACAAGAAAAGATAGAAAAGATAGATCAACACTTAGAATTCAGCCTCTTCGAGGGGCAATCCTTTTACATTAACATAAATTGAACAATTCTTGGATGATACAAATGAAAAGACCTCCTTCTATATATAGGAGGTCTAAGTGGTATAACATCAATCAGAGCGACATAACAATAATAATGTAAGGGCACAATAATAACAATAGTGGGCTTCTATGGGGTACAATAGTAACAATATGGGCACTATGTGGGTACATCAATCTAATAAGTGGGTTGTACTACTAAGAATAATGGGTTACTCTAGTAGTATAGGGGCCTAACATGAATTGACTAACCAAAATCAACCGTTGATCAAACCCAATCTCTCTAAAAGTGAATCCTATGATTCTATACCCAACTCAAATCAATAGGTTGAGGTAACAGTTGACCTCATTTCACCTTCGGTAAATCGTAGCCTTTCCAAAGAGAGAAAATATGATACCAATCAAGTTCTTTTCATTTCTTCAAATTCAAATGAGCTTGGGGGAAATCTTCCTATTTCATCAAGACAAGAGGACAATCCTCCCACTCTCGTAACTCAAGGGGTTAATTCTCCTATTTCTATGGTACCTCCTCCAAGTACTCTAGTCACTTCCTTTGATTAGAATCGACTGGAAAGATTCCATCCTTCTTCTTATATGCCTTTCCAGATCATAATACAAGTTTGTAATATGATTGTATCTCACATTATTATAGATGAAGGTTCATCTATGAGTATCCTTTCCTCAACTGCTTGGCAATCACTCAGTTCACCACCGCTTGTGTTCGTTGCCTAGAATCTATTGGCCTTTTATAGAGGAACCTGTCAACTATTAGGGATACTCCCTTAGTTACCTATTACTTTGGTAGAAAAAGTCATTTATCTGAACATGATGGTAGTCCCAGGCCCTTTAGATTACAACTTACTTCTAGGGCGTGACTATGTATATGGCATGGGAGCTATTGTTTCAACACTCTTTTGAGTGATTTGTTTCCCGTATGAAGGCAGAATTGTCACTGTTGACCAACTTCCTTTTCCCAATACAAATATGGCTCCTATTCAACCATTTTCCCTAAATGGTCGTTTTGTACCAATGGTACCATCCCCGCCATGGGTTAATTATGTAGCAACCTATTCCATACCTACATCAACTGATGATAAATTCAGTGATGTTGTACATCATGTATTGGGGGCATTGGAACCAAATCTCTCCTTCATGACCTCTTACGAGGATAGTTCATTGTCTTGTGTTAACCTCATTAAAAAATGAAACCAAGGGTACGAGGATAGTTCCTTATCTTGTGTCAACCTCATTAAAAAATAAAACAAGGAGTATGAGGATAGTTCTTTTACTGTGTCAATCTCATTAAAAAATGAAACGGCTCCTATGATGATAGTTCCTTGTCTTGTGTCAACCTCCTTAAAAAATGAAACCAAGGAATATGAGGAGAGTTTTTGGTCTTGTGTCAACCTCATTAAAAAATGAAACAAGGGTCTACGAGGACAGTTCCTAGTCTTGTGTCAACCTTGTTAGAAAATGGAACCAAGGAATATGAGGAGAGTTCCTTTTCTTGTGTGAAGCTCACTAAAAAATGAAACAAGGTCCCCGGGAGCAAGTTCTAAGTAGAGTCTTTGATTAGATCTCATAAAATCCCAGTCGAGTCTTTCACCTGACCTCGTAAAAGAACTGTCATTCCATCCACCTGATAGCCATGAGTATTCTACTTAGGTGAATATAATGAAGCTTAGTGGGGCATGCACCTAATGGTAAAAGCTAAGTTTCCCTATGGTTTTTGTGAAGGGAATCACGACATTCACCTTTGTCCCTATCTAGATGAAGCCAAAAAGGTGTTGGATAACCATCCTGCTTCACCACAACAACTTCCATATGGTTACAGGAGACTCTCCCTTTCATCATGCTGGGGGCATGTAAATCAATCTCAAGCATAGTTTTTCATTTCAAGCTTGTGTAAACATGAAATTGAATCCAGGCATAGTTCCATATGGTTCAAGCTCGTGTAAAAATGAACCCATTTCCATTTTTAACCAATGAACCCATTTCCATTTTTAACCCTCATGATTGCCATTCTATCAACCTCTTTCGTCAGATGAGCCTTGGTTGTTTTCATCCCATTGCCACCATCCCTTTGACTAATCATACGCTTTCATTGGGTTGTTTTACCCTTTCTGAGGAATAGTTGCAATGAGTGGTCTTATTAGCCAGCCTCTTCACATGAATCAACATGTTTTGAGAAGTTCCAATATCACCAGAACTAGTTGCTAACCTAGAGACCACTCATTCCTCAAAATGGAGTCCTATTTAAGCTCTTTCTAGATTCTCTAAACATGAAAAGATTGTCGAGTGCTTGTCTTTGCCAACTCGCTAAAGGATAGGAAATGATATCTCTCTTGTATTATTTTATGATTTTTTGGACTTGAGAGATTATTTTAGGAAAAATAACTTAAGGATTTTTCTTTTCTTCCCTTTTCAAACTCTCTAAACATGAAAAGGACCGAGTTGTCCTTGTCGTTAAACTCGTTAAAAACATCAAATAGCGAAAAACTTTTCCATCTAGACAAGGCCAAGTTTCACCTTCGTTAGACTCGTTAAAGCATCAAATAATGATGGATTGGCACGAAGGGTGAAATTATACAACAAGAATATGTTATCCTCCTCAAGCTTGATAAAAAATAAAGAGGTATTGGTGAGCAATGACTGGGGAAAATGGAAAAGGCCGAAAATAATTTATGCTAGCAAGTCACTCTTGAATATGACACTTTCACCTCATCACTATGACTATGTGAGTTGCGTCCTTCAGCTTGATGGTTATCACACCGTTGGTC
This sequence comes from Pinus taeda, assembly GCA_000404065.3. NCBI lineage: Eukaryota > Viridiplantae > Streptophyta > Pinopsida > Pinales > Pinaceae > Pinus > Pinus taeda. The sequence goes on along the minus strand of APFE030648863.1, from coordinate 50,992 downwards.
TATCATACCATCCATTACTTTGTTTTTGGTAAATGCTACCAATTCACCTTAGTGTCACTGACATGTTCAAGAGAAGTCATTCAATTCAAACTTCATCTTTTGCAATACTGTAAACCTTCATTTTCATGACCGCCATTCTTGAACCTTTTGTTGTCAGTCGATTTTTCATCTCCAAAATCATTTAGCTCATTTTTTGTTGTATATGTGGGATACATCAAGGCCCTCCTGTGATGAGTCGCTTCTTGTCGACATCATCACATCATCTAAGAAGTTGAATTAGAAACACCCCTTCAATACCTTGAAGCTTGCATACATCAATGGCAGGTTTCTCACTTCCGACAATAGGTTGACATCAGTGGCCTTCGACTGAAAGACTTTGTATGGTGTTTGACATCAAATAATTTACTCACACCATGCGAAATATATTGTAGTACCTTGAGGATCATTATCATTATCGGTAATTCCTCTCATGTTCGTTAATGGCTTACATCATTGGTCGGTAATTAGACGATGTCTTTCCATGTTCGACTTCAAAAAATCTATTCACATGGTTATACTTGTACTTGAGAAAAATATTGAACGAGATTGAAGGCCCAGGATCTAGTTTCATCCATCCGGGTTACGATATTTTTAGGAGTACCAAATCAAATGTACAATGGCTTTACATTCATGGTCAGCCATTCATGGGTTATATCTATAGGTGATTATATTTATACATGTAATGAAAGTTTATAAGCTGAGCATGGGTATGCCTTCCCTCAGCTAGTTCATGAGAAAAATAAAATTATCATGATATATGTATTGTAATTGATGCAGGTCACCTTCCGTTTCGAAACCTCCTCTCGTCATGATAAATCATTTCACTCGAAATATATATTTTCAACTTCATGCTTTAGGGGGCAACTATTACAGATCCCTTTAGGCACATCAACCCAACTTTTAGATCAATACTATTAGGGTCCGTCAAGCCTTAATGCAGTTTTTACATGCCTTAAATAATTTGAACATCAGAATGCCTCACTTCCCAAGAAGTTCCATCACTAAAAACATCCAAAAATTTCCTCTAGTAAGATCAACGCAGGTAGGCCTTCATTATGGTGTGCTGCAATGCAAACCATACACTTTTTTAGGGTGATATGTTGTGCACTTGGTCCCTCTTTGGCCTGCGCTGGGTGAATTTGAGCGAATTTTTGTGAGGGTTTGAAGATTCCTTATCCCTTGGAAGCCTCTAGAATTTTCTCAAGGCTAACCACTCCTTTGAGTTCGCATTTGGATGAGGAAGGGAGTTAAGGAACATCAATCCCCTGTCCCTTCTTCCATGGAACTGATTTATAAATTTAGAAAGACATTCATTATCACCATTTATGGCATAACCTCCTTCATTCACCTATAAAAAGACCACTCATCTAAGTGATCAGAAGGCTGAAGACTATACAGAGATGTTGTTGGTATGAGTTTTGAGCTGATTGCAAGTATTGTAATGATGTCAACGTGTCTTGCTTATTGTGAGGAGAGGATGGGATTGAACTGGAGGAATGACACTGAATCAGGAAAATTGGGTTTAGTTCTTCCTTTTAATAATAAAGTATTCAAAGCTTTTTCCATATGCTTGTATTGTCTTTTGATGCTTACATATGCTTATCATGTATCTGATTGCATGCTATTTTTAATCAATGGATCATTATCATATGCTTTGATGGATTCTTGTTTTTGTTTGTGTGAAAGTAATTCTCAAGCAGCTGAAGCATGGGAAGGAGCAATAGAATCGGTCAAGGGAGATAAGGAACAAGTGGAATCTACAAGTAGGTTCTATGTTCTCTTATTTTATCTATTTTTTATAGAAAATGTAGAGAATGATTTGTACTATTGTTTCTAGATTGAGCTACTAGTTTAGAGGGTTAGGCTTTTGTCCAAGAACAACAAATTTTCCCAGAACATGCGGGGTTATGGGTTCAACATAGTCTTCTAGTGTCAATGATCTGATTGTTCATATTAACTGAATATTGGTTGATGCAGTTTAAGTTTAAAAGGCTTTGATGGGTCCAGTATGAAAATTTGATGAAACTTGGCCTTGATCTTGTGGTGTTGTGATCCAGGAGTATCTAGTCTAAAAATTCATAAAACGTGGTCCCTGGTGGAAGAGTGGAGTTTTCTGTAGGCTGGCACCTACATACTAGTAAACATATTATCTAGTACAATAGCTAGGGGGTTATAGTTCCCTTCCAGTAGAAGCTTGAAAACGAGAGAAGGTTGTTACCTTCTTCAGGTAGAGGCCTACATACTGGTATGAGTCTACACCAGTACAAGATTGTAAACAAATTTTCTTATTATTAAAAGTAGACAAGGATGACAACAGCAGGTGGTTTTTACCCTAGGGTTTCCACCTTAAATCTTGGTGTTCATGTGTGTTTCTTATGTGTGATGCTTTATTCTACTTTTACTGCATTGTCTAATAAATCTATGATATACTGGCTTAAGCTCAACACATGATAAACTGTGTAAATCACAAGTTCTCTACATATGGACTGGTTTCTCTAAGCACAGTCACGTATACACGCTGGTTGACTTCACTGAAGTAGCGTATATAAATTTGTTTGGGAAATAAAATTATTGATCTGATAATATTGATTCACCCCCCTCTCAGTATTATTTCCAACAATTGGTATCATGTTATTTTCTCCTTCAGATGTAGTTGTTTTTAATTTAGAGGCCCAGGCCTTGCCTCTCGCGCACTTCTCGATATATTTATATATATTTATATTATATATATAACTATATATATTTATATATATAATTATATCTATTATTATTATTATATATATATTTAATATAAATATATTACTATATATTTATGTTGGTTAGTTTAGTTTCCCTACACATATCCTTCCATGCTTTGATATACATACATTATTTGAGTAGCTACGGGTGATATTTCCCACTATTTATTATGTTTGAAGAAATGCATGTTCTTCCCCTAGATTCTTTCAAGACATTTTGTTCTTTTAAAACACTTGCTTCCTACAGTTTCCCTACATACAACAAGTCAACTAGCACATTTGACTAATCATCATGTATAAAATATCATATTAGGTTAGTTTAAACATAACTATCAAAACCATACCCCATATGCAACCATAAATTCTAGATCACCTATAATCCACATAGATCAGAATCATAATTACAGGCATACAAAACTTGAAATAAACCATTGATACTTATCCTTGAATAACTTATTAGCTTTCTTCTTTTGTACGCACTCTAGGTTGGTTTCCATACCAAAAAATCACCAAATGTCTTCATGCATACTTGCACATAGTGTGTATTACACACACACAACTATACATGCCATATATTCTCATTCAATACATGTATCTATATGGTACCATATATACTGCTTGTACACAATACCGTTTGTACAACTTGTACACAATATCGATGCCCATAGTATCACCTACATGACATATAATTTATCCACATGTTTCCAACCATGTTAGTATTTTTCCAAAAATTCATTCATTTATTGATATTACCCGTAGGTAAGTTGATCAAACCATGCTCACTTTATCAATAGGAGAATAAGGAATTTCATGGACCTATTCAACTTCTTCAACCATGGAGAATTTCTATGTCAAATCATTCCAGTTCTTTTAATTAGCAAATCGTTTTCGTGTATCATGTGGTTGTTGTACAATGTTAGAAAAATAGTATCATAAAAGTAATCATGCATACTACAACTTTATCATACCCATAAATTTGAGCTTTGGGATTAAATTTTTCCCCTCAAAAAGATTTTAACAACAACGAAATATGACTTCTGCTTAATCATAAAGCATACTATTGAGTATGATACTTAGTCCTTGATAGACATTTGAAGTCTAATAACCATCTTACCCTGTCTTTAACCAAGAAAAAAATTGATTGGTACTGAACAAATACTCCACACCCTTTAAATTTTTAAGCATCGTGTATACCCTTCTTGTTATTCATTTGGTTTTAATGTTTTGTTCTCTTTCTACTTCCTGTGCATCCATCACCGTCATATCCAACATATTTGTCATTTCATGTATAGTTTATATAATATATATTATATATATAATATTATATAATAATATATATTAATTATATATTATATATATATATTATATATAATATATATTATATATATATGCACAGGTTATTGTAATATTATCCCTTCTCATCTGAGGTATATTTATAATATCTATAGTCCTTTTGTTCAAAGCATATCTCTGAAGGATTCTTCTTGGTGCGATATTCACCAAACCCCCTCTGTATCTAGATTAATTTGTTTATTTAGGTTATGGAGTTTGAGGTTGCACATTTTAAGTTGCACATTTTTACCTATTATAATTTGAATGATCTTGTGCTCTTAATCTTAATATTGTCTTTCTACTATTAGCCCAAAAGCATGAGGTGTTTCTTTTACATTCACATTATGTATTTACACTAGAGTTACTTTTGGGTCAATCTCCTTGACCTTCTTATTAAAATCATACCATTATTAATGCATGATGTCTTTTCTAATATGTATACACTATGTTGTATTACATTTGTGCACACTCTTCACAATCTCGACCCTAGTTTAGGCTAGATTGGAATCTACTTTATGCCTCTTGCATATCTCAGTTACGATATTTCTTTACTTAACCAGATACCATAGATTCCAAACTATGCATGTTTAACTAACTATGCATTGTAACCTGGTAAGGTTTTGTTCCCTCAAGTAGTGTGTATTTGGAGAATTTTCTTATTAAAATTATTCATCCATTAGAAAACCATATCCAAAGTTAATTACATCATTACCTGCATGTGTACTAATCAACACAACAATATTAAATCAAAAGACAATTTTAATATACCTAGTCTCATACTACATATAGAGACTTGTCTTTCATATCTCCTCCTTTCTTAAGATCTTTTAAGCATAAATTTATTTCCTTACGTTATATCCTTAATTAGAAACCATACAACTGATAATTTTATTTTGATATGTGTGGAATAAGGTGATGACCATATTACAAAATTACCTCAATTAGTTTGTATTTCATTAAGCCATGTCCTTGCATAGAAATCATACAACCAATAACTTGGTTTTAATAATGTGATGACTATATCACTAAATTTCATCAAAATTTTAATCCAATACCCATAATTTTACTTAGTGCTCTACAAAATATGTATTCATTTTAGTAATTGGGATAAGAATGACATTTTTAGGTTTTTGTGCATGACTGGGCACAACAGCTATAGCTACTAGGAGATTAGCACCCCATTTTGTAGTCCCTACATTTTCAAACTTGAAACTAAGCATTCAAAAACACATGCATATGAGAACAAGTAACTTTTATGCTTTCAATAGAATATTATGTTGCAACCCATAACTCATTATTTTCAACCCTAATGGGGCATAAAGAGAGACACTTTAATATTGTGACCTTGAATCTGCAGAACATTAGTCAACAACAGAACCATATAAACATGTTTGAATTTTTTCATGTTGAATATGGATCAACATGAGTCAATGATTTCTGCTTGAAGCTATTAAATGAAGGATCAATGTTCTCCTAGAATAAGATTCTGAATTCTTCCAATAACTATACTTCTTTGGATAAACAAAGTATGCAATATTTCTTAATCAACGTGAAAAAAAAAAGTTTTTTCACTCCATATCCATTTTTAAGATGTAGGCCATATTAATATCTACATGCAGCAGATCTCATTTGAATCCTAACTTCTCTCTATTAGGTGGTTTTCTTCCATTTACATAAAATGGAACCTTCTGTGTTTTATCATATATTAGTGCACATACCATCTGCTATGATGATCAATGGAATATGTCCAATGCTCTTATTATAATCATGCATGAACGATTACACACATGGAGAATTCAATGAATTCATGCACAATATCGGAACATCATTGCACAACGGGCTCCAACGATTCAGTGCTTGGAGGATCAATGCATTATCATAAACATGCAAGATGCAAATCAGAAATTAATTCTTCAAATCCACAGTAATGGTTTTTCAACTTAAATGCATCAAAAGACATGACTAAATATGCAATAGATATTTTCTTTCTATAATTGAAGGCATACTCACTCAAATTGTTGCAATTATCATGCCACCTAGACATCACATTCATCAACCAAGTTTGAACACACCTTTTAAAGGAAAATAAGGAGGTTGGGGAATAAGTTGGTTTATAACCATAAATATTAAAAGTTTTAAGCAACAAAGTGATGAAGATACATTCACGATTTCAGTGGCAGAGGGTTGACTTCATTTCTCCTTTCAAATCCTTTAATTGGCTTCAACACTTACCCATCATTAAATTGGTAATACAAACTCCAAAGGTTAGATGTAAAGAGCATAAGTATAACAAGCAACTGAGATGGAAGAAAAGAATCCATCCATTGCCTCAAAGCAATAAGCTTCTAGTTGAAAATTGCAATGTAGAGTAAGATATTATTCCCGAAAAAAATATTCTCGTTGAAAATTTCGTTGGATAGCAACATATGATTCCCATAGACTCATAAGAAAATACTTGCAAGAAAAACCCATTAACTTTCCATGCACTATTGGTTTTCAACAGTAGAAACAATGAGTAATTGTGTTTTGTTTAAAACTTGCAAATACCATCAACAAAAAGAAACTTGAGTAAGAATGAGATTATGGTTCGTGTCATGGAATTCCTTCAAACTGAGACATAGCTTTCATGTAACTAACTATCATTAATAGAACTTTCTCAATAAACAAATGTTCTCTAGTGACTCTTTTCATGTTCTAAGTTCAAGGGTCAAACATGAAATGGTTCACAAATGTTTCCCTGAACAATATGGATTTGAAACATGATATTAAAATTTAAATTCATTGATGCATCTACCTTTCATACCATATAATTCAAACTAATAATAAAAGGTTTTTGTCAATGGAAAACTCACAAGCTTGTTACAAAGTTGTAAACAATTAAAAATTTTCAAAGGATCTCTTACTTTAAAGATGAATTCAGTCACCAATATGAATCCGCATGTGTGTAGATCTCAACAGTCTCTTCAAATAATTTTAATGCAGGCTACTAGGGACTTGATAAATGTGAATATTTCTCAATGAAGCAATCCGTGAGTGTTTTTTTGCGCAACATGCCTAAATACAAAATTCTCAAACATAAACCGAAATTCTGTGAAAGAAGCAGTCTGCTTCCAGAATCTTGGTGATTTTTTTTGCACATAACATGCGTATCACTACAACCCCATGTTTGAACCTAAAGAGGAACAACTGAATTCAAGTTTTGAGGAGTTTAACTCAAACCGAAAATCGCTTTTTGAAGAAGTTTATAATTGTCATGGGATTTAGGGTTTCTGCAATTTTCCACCAGGGTGAGGATGTTGCACCCGAGGGTTTGTTTCTTGTGAGTCTACGCAGTAGAGCTCGACAAATTGTGCATCGAATTCTTTATGAAGCCATATGCTTTAATCAATATTCCAGTGTTGCATTGGGTATATAAATGCCATGTTCGTTGTGTTTGAAGGCTACTATAGCTTCAGTGGTATAGAAACTTATAAGAGCAAACCAAGAAAGCAAGAGAACAACAAACTTGACCACTTACTCTAGTTTTGGATGGACACCCCGCCATGCTTGCTAAACTTCGGCTTTTTCATGGGTCGAATGCAAACTATCTTATATCATGAATCTCTGCAATAAATCATCAACCGTATATAGGAACTTTTCCGATGTCGGAACATTCAACATCAAAGTCATTAAACACATGCCAAAAAGGTGCCCGCCCAGTGGATTCCATGCGAACTAAATAAGAAGAATCCAACTCATAATTAAGTGAAATCATAGCATTAAGAGAAGCTCATTTATCATCTTTTTTAAACTGTAGCTTATATTACAATCGTCGAACAGAGAAGAAATCCCTAGAATTTGTGATGTTGACGAGAGTTGAATTCGTGACCCTATGTCACTTAAATATCACACGAGATTGACTTTCGATTCATATGTCACGCCTTACGCTACTCTCAGTCACGAGAATCTTGACACCATACCAAAATCGTCGAACAGAATAAACATGGGATGCCTGCATGCAAAACTCATCATGTGATTAGGCCACCATGAAAGAAGTCTATTCAAGAGTCGACAACGTCTCCACTAGTCCTCTTCTAGCTCGAGAGACTTCTCACGCATCTCATCCATGCCCGCGAGCACACCAGATGCTAGTCAACACCCATGTCTCCTCTTTCGAGCTCGAGATTTTTTGGACGGGCCTCTTCCATCTCCTCTATAGTATCCTGCCACTCACACCTCACCTCCCTACCCTTAGCATCACACTGGCTTACTACTATTATGTTCCATTGGTTTGAGTATGTTAGACACCTTTATCTAAGTAGTGTCATTCAGTGAGGGGAGGAGATGAAGTTAAAGGGATTTTTTGACCTGTAGTCATTATCCCCACTATGATTATTCTCAAAATAGTTCTAAATTTGTAAATAGAGGTAGTCGATAACCATTATCTAAACGGTATGCATGTATGGGATGATGATAAGGGTAATTTCTTTCGCCACAACTGACAGTTCAACTGCTGAGGAAAATGGAGGCGCGACTCAACTGATTTGGAAAAAAAGAAACAACCATCTTACAGGTGATTCCTTTAATCGATTTTGAAAGTGACTTTTACGCTTTAAATCGATTGCCATAACCACGGTTGAGCATAAAACACTTACCGTTGAGCCATGTGTGGAGGTTATTGAGGTAATTGGTTCACAATAAGGTTATTAGATATCATCAAACCAAACTGGGTGTCCAGATTTTTCTGTAATCAAAGTTTAATGTTCCTAACAAGGAATCTAGTATGGCAAGGTCAACGAAAATGCATTTGATTCTAGATCTAGTACAACCATTATCTCCTTTAATTATATCGATCTGAAAATCCGTGCACCATCATCTTTGTGAATGTCTTTCCACATAATAGATTAGATAATTTCAATTTATTTTTATCATATTATATTCAGTTTCGACATGAACGGATTAAACTGTACTATTGATCCCGTCAAGGTTTTCGATTACTTCTAGATATTTACATACTTACAAGAGATTTCATTCCTCTTTCAGGGGAAAACCTTTAATTCTAATTCCCCTTTCATTTTAAGAAATCAATATATATACTCATTTTAAGAAATCAATATATATATACTCATATATATATAGATATATTAAAAAGATGTAGGATTTGAATGTAGACCTTAAGAGAGGCGTACTTTACCTTGATATCAAATTGAGGGTTGGTCGAATCTTCCCCTAATGCCACAAAAATCACACTTTTCCAAATGAACAGAACCCACCCATTTATCGACGGTCAACCTTAATTGATATGATATAATAATATTCTATATAGAATGGATTAACATGTTCTTACTTCCATATTCCCTCAATAAACCATTTTAATAATTAGATTCAAACTTGAAGAATCCCAATTTGCTTTGATTACAAGTAATCAATATGGTATTACAAGTAATCAATATGGTATTCGCATGTTTCATAGTCCTCTTCCAAATTAATTCAATCCTTTATGGATTCTACGTTATTTTTATTATAAAATCTTTATAACCAAAATCTTTCATTGAAACCTCTTATTTGTTTAGGACCAAATTTAAGGCCCTCATTCCTATCTTATACATGTGGATTGGCCCATAGGCCATAGTACTTGAACTTATGCTCTCATAGCATTTGCAACACAACTCTTCGACACCATATTAGAAACCACATACTATTGGTACATACCTCCTAGACACAGTATTAAAATACACATATTGTATTTCTTCTCTAAATTTAACTTGAAATAAATTTAGATGTACTAGTTCTCACATGCTTTCATATATAATCATCTCATAACAAATTTAACACAATAAATTATACCCATGCATACATCACATCACAGAGGAAGAATCAGTCATGATCATTCAAGATCCTTCACTCGAGTTTCAGTCCTTTAAGGATTCAACACAAACATTAATGGAGATAATGTCATCAATACATTATAACTAGATTTGCCATATAAATGTGCATAGTCCTTCTATCATAGTCAAAATTACCACTTACATATATCTTATGCAATACTAATAAATAACGAAAACAAGCCCCAATTACCACTTACATATATCTTATGCAATACTAATAAATAATGAAAACAAGCCCCAATGGATGTAGTTCATCCTATGGTGCATAATGCATAGATTAGATAACCTTAACGAGAGGCTCTATAATTTTAAACCTTAAAAGCAAAATCATTCATCATAGATAGTTGTCTCATGCATCATTATTAAAACATCTCATAAGAAAAGATAACACATGAAGCTCCATCATCTTATAAGCTTATGATTTGACCATAAAAAGTGTAAGGAGGTAACATGTAGAGCATCCCATGCCCATGGATCAAACTAGGTAGAATAGAGAACGTCACTTAGAAAATTGAGCACCACCACCCAACCTAGAATTGAGTCTTCTAATTCACCCCCAAGCATAGAGTTCTCACCACGGATCAACTGCCTCTTGTTGATCTATGAAATGGTTATTTAATACCCTCTTTCCGCATAAGGTTTCCATTCGCAGTATCTCGCTTTTATGGATTTTTTATCCATTTTCCTATGCTTTTCTTAGAAAAGCTTGCCTTTCTCTCCCCCAAGGCTTTTCCTCATAAAATATTTCCTTTCTCTCCTACAAAGATTTTATGTTTTTCTCAATGGATATTTATGTCTAATCTATCAAGCTTATCTAGAATTGAATCTAGAAGCTTTATCGTGAAAGAATTATCCCTTCCCATTCACCAATGGGATTTGGCGAGAATCTCATCTCTTGGTGTCTTGCTTTTCCAAGTCATTAAGTATCCACTTTTCTTGTTACACATTAAACCTAGTTTTTCTCATCTTATGTTAACTAAGTTTTACATAGAAAGGGAAGAGTGTTACATAAGGTGTAAATTTTTCATTTAGGTAATTATAGAAATAATCAACCAATACATTAATTAGAGGTAAAAGACTCTTATTGGGATGCTTTTTTACTTATATAAATATTCATTAGAACATATCCATCTTATTTTAGGGATATTCAAGTGCCACACATGAAGAAAGTCTCATTCTAACTTCCTCTTCGAGATATATTTGGGTTCATGATTTTTTTATTTAAGAGTTAATAAATGCATAGGGTTATAGGATAAATCAACCAATATGTTATAAAATTTAGTATGGACCAAATGTAGTGACGCATCACATAAAATATTGGATCAAAAAATAGTAATAACAAAAAATGATGGCTAAATTAAATAAGTAATAAAAAAAATTGAGGGAAGGTTTATGTGATGCGAATAACTTTGACTAGATTTTTTGGGTCCATCATAGTGAGTTTTATGAGTGCATGTAGCCAACAAGTGTGGATCACCATCATTAGGACAGTGATGAAAATTTTGATAACGACCAAAGAATAGATAGGAGATATTTCCTTTTGTTCTTTGTCCATACTAGTTTTCTTGAATTGTCGACTAAAAAAAATCATTGTGATCCAAGTAATATTTTTATTTTATAAATTTTTTTATTAAGAAAATTATAAAAAAAATCTAATTCATAATATGCATATCACATTAAAATAAATTTTAATAATAAAAGATACATATGACACATTTAAATTTAATCAATAAACTTATAATTAAAAATAAGAACATTTCTAGGAGTTGTCTATAAGTGATACTTTAAAAAAAATGGGGTTTCTTTTGCGATCTAATTTGTCTAGAACCCTGCAGGAATTTATTGAAATCGCAAGTATATGCAGTTAGAAAACCACTTTAAACAACAACAAAAAATATTTAACCACAAATTTGACAAATTTGTTTCTGAGCTAGAAATCCACTAGAAACTCCAAAAAGTCTCACTTATAGACAACTCCAAATTTTTATCTATAAAAATGTGAAATTTGAATAAATTTAAATAATAACAAGTGCATCCATATACAATAAATCATTGGTAATAACTAGAAAACCCATCTAAAATAAATGAATCAATATAAAGTAAATGGTTGTTAATAAGATGTGAAACTATACAAACTAAATGACTAGTAAACATTGAACCATAATAAGCATCAAAGCACTGAGGACTTCATGATACATCTCATTTTTCTATAATTATAAAATCATAAAAACAAGGGAAACCATAAATATTAAATTGTTGGTAAATGTCAATAAAGATCAATCCATTATAAGCATCAAAATACTTACCCCACTATACATCTCAAATTTCCTCAAAAAATGACTAAATTATAACCTTATCTTAAATTATTATTGTTATTAATTATAAAGAGAATTAATATATGAGTTAACCAATACTATTAACCATAGATATTCACCCTCACTTGGTCACACATATTAACTTTTGTTACAATACCATCGACCAATACCATGGATTATCAATACCACAAGTCAAATACCACACATATTGATTGAAAGAGCATAAATAACTTGTAGATAAATATTAACGCTTTGATCTATGAATGCTACTATGAATATTCTCTCACATTCCATTGGAGGATATATCTATACCATCTACCTATTAATTATTGATAATTAAATCTATTCTAAAATGGACATGTCCATGCATAATTAACTAAATTTTAATTTTATTTGAAATTATTATTATTAGCATTAATTATAAAATGATTTAATATAGTAAATATATATACATTTAAAAAACACATATAACAAGATTCTTAACCATGGATATTCACCCTCACTTTATCAAAAAAGATTATTAATCTGTAAATAGGTTCTCCTACAATACCATGGGCCAATACCATGACTTATCAATACCACATACCTAAAAAATCATAACTCAATTCATATGACATTTTTCATATGATTTTTTTTTTTAATCAAACAACTTAATTAAAAGGAAAAATGGGTATAACTATTTTGGATATGAATCTCAATCTTTGAGTTGTGAAAACCACTAAGAACATTCTAGAATATTCCATGGAGATTAAATTCCTAAAATCCACCAAATAATTATTGATAATTACATTAAAATTCTAACTATATAAATTACATGGCTTGTAAACCCCTATTGACATCTCTTAATCTACAAATAGTCTTTTTTACAATATCATGGCTTATAAAAATCACATGACTGAAAAATATAACTCACTTCATATGACACTCGTTCATATGACATTGTTTTTAGCTAATCAATTTAACTATAAAAAATGCATAACTACTTTGGAGATAAGTATCAACCATTTTTGTGTATATACCACTAAGAATATTTTACAATTTTCTATGGAAGTTAGATATGTGTCTTCCACATAATAATTATTGATAATTAAATTAAATCCTAGAAGCCTTATTTCAAATTAGACACAGTTATCACCATAATTATAAATTAAGATTCATTTTAAAATATAAATTTAAATATAAATAAAATTAATGATGACTCATATTAGTAATCGACGATAAATTCAAAAACTTCTGCTTAATAAACATACAAAACTCTCTCTCTCTCTCTCTTCTGCCCTCCCTTCTATTCTCCTCTCTCTCTCTCTCTCTCTCTAATATATATATATATTATATATATATATAATATATATATTATATATATAAATACATCAAAAAATTAAACAATATTTGGAAATAGAAACAAGAAATTTGAATTTGATTTGTCCTTCAATTAAATCGTAATTATGTTTTCATAGCAACTTGTAATAGTTCATTAAGTTAAATTGACTTAGAAGACATAAGAAATTTGTGTTGGATGTCTATTAGAGTCATTAGAGTGATACCTAAATTTTAGGGGCCCGGGTTCATTTTTTGACTTGTAATTAGATAACTTAGTTTAATTGAGCTATAGTTTGCTAAACTAGTTCTAACTGTTGGAGGAACTAGTAGAGGTCTAGTAGTGGAGTAATGCACGAGGGCATCACGAGTACCACACCAGTTAACTAAAGATTCACTCATAAATAACTGATGCATGTCAGTTTTAGAGGAAGACCGTGTTGAGATTAGAGTTGAGTGATAGTGTACTATTAGTTGTATAATTTTATGAATTTTATGGATGGTGCATGCAATTAGTTGAGGGCCTATGCTTGGATTCCATTGTTATGGAGAGGGAATTTACACATTAAATAGAGGTTAATTCCCTTAGGGATTTAGTTTGACTTAGGTATGCCTCAACTTTGTTATTGAGTCACTTCTCCTCCGATTGGTTATCTCTTCCAATCATATGGAGAGTTTGTTCATGCCTCCTGCATGACAAACTTATACAGAGTCATCATATGCTACCACATGGTTATCATTGAGTCATGCTTTTGTTCAAGGGAAGTAACCCTAAGTCAACCTCTCTGCAATGTCTCTTGACCTATTTTTTAGTCAGCCATCAATGGTTGTCAGTGTCTTGTCTATCATCAAATCAGTTATATTGGTCCTTTACTCGTGTTGGTTTGAGAAGGTCTCCATTTACTTTTTGCTAGTGGGTCTTCTCCTTATTGATGATGATATCTTGCTCTGAGGACAGGCCTAGAGCTGTACCCTGGCCCTATTTTCATTATCGATAGGTCACCTTGGGCTTAGCATCAATCAGTATCATGGGTCTTTGACTTAGTGATTTCCCTTGTCTTCGACATCAACTTACATTATCACAAATTGGAATTCATGCAATGCCTTGGTATCCATTTGACCCTATTGGTGGATTCCTTACCTCTGCGTCAGTTTTTATTATCAGTTGGTTCAGAGGCTTTCTATCGTGCATTAGCTACTTCTTGTGTACACCAAAAATGTGCTTTGGTCAGGTTACTACATATTTTTTCATCTGATTACTTCCACATTATTGGCCTATGCGTTACACTCATCCTAGATTGATGAAGGATGCCTTAATGCATTCCTTCTACCGAAGCTTTCCCTATCGACTACGACTCATTTCTATGGGGAAAAGGTCTAGATTCCATTTGGCAATACATTGGGGTTTGCAGTCATCAATGGTGGATCCTTAGCTATTGACAGTGGGAAACCATCATTGTCTCCTGATTGATAGATTCTTACAGGTGTTCGACTTCAGCTAATCTATTCTCACTTGTTAGATTGTACTGGGTACCTTCACTCTCTTTATAATTATTAGTGAGTAGTGTCACGTTTGTTAATGGTATATGTCAATGACTGGTAATCAAATGATTTCTCACATGGTTGAATTCAAATCATTTATTCTCATTGTGTAGAAATATAACAAAGCAGTCAGTGAAGACCTCGAGTTGCACCAACATTCTTTGGTTCACTTGTCAGTTGCTCCTGTTCCTGCTAGCTAACACCATTCCACATTATATGTTATAGTCATTCACAATGACATCCTATATGCTGGCATCTGAGTTGTGATGTAGTACCATCTTATTCCATCATATTCATTTGGTACTATTGGGATTAGTTTTTGACATCATTGATCAGCTTCATCTTTTAGATTCATTGATCATCTTCTTATGTGATATTCAGACATATACTTCTTCAATCATGATCAGATGATCTGTTATGTACCGTCAGTTCTTTATACTTGTATACATAGTGGATCCGCTTGTACTTGATATGCGGACATGCTTTACTTTCTTTGAGCATTGGTATGCTTACCTCAGATGGTTGTTTCTTTCTAATCTTCTTTTGCTGGTTTGGCAGGTTGAAATCTAGTGAAGTCCTTCCCAGTTTTTGACAGGTTTCCTTTCCATATACTTAATACATTTCGGCCATCATGTTCCCCTTCTAGCCTCATATATTGGGGGCATCTGTTATAGCTCCCAATATCGCCTTATTATTTTTTATGCTTGGTTTATGGCCTAGGGAAACCCATCCTTCTAGACTTGGTCCAAATATTCAAAAAATAGTGTTTTACTCCGTATACGCGACTTTTCTCTGTATTAAATGCATGTACATGTGAGTCAGTCTATACACAACCTACGTATATGTCTTAAAGCACTTAAAAAAATTAAATTTCCTTAATTATCGGTGGGCATCACTGTTTTACCTGTTGATTACCTATTAGTGCATGTGGCCCAACTATTCCCAAGTGTTTCCCAACTAAAAAAATAGTTTTGGAGAAGTATAAAAAGACTTCAACGGGAAGGCCTTAAGGAGGAGAGAAAATAGGGAATTAATTTCTTGAGATGATCCCATGATCAAGTCTGAAGATCCCTATGCTTCAATCACTTCGCCAAGTTTAGGAAACCCTTTTTTCCTTAAGAGTTGATATCCTTTCACTTGTTGGAGATATCCCTGTGTTGGTTATGGAAGGAGCCTTTTGAAGACTGGGATTGGACAGACCTGGAGGATGGTTCTGCTTGGAGATGGAAGAGGAAGGCTCAGGTGAACTCTTTCTATGTTTTGATTATAGTTATCTATAATAAAAGAAACATTGTCTTGTTCCTGATATCAACTTTGTTCATGCATCTGATGTTATTCTTATGGTTTATGTATGAATGACTACTTCAATGTATAACTAACCATCTACTTATAAGTTATAAAGTTGATTTCACTATAATGCTTTATCTATATGTTGTTGTGCATCTTTGAATTCGTTGTTTTGCAGGTTCAAAGATCATGAGGAGTTGTAGAGGGTTTGAACCCTGGCTCAAACTACCCAAACAAAGGACCCCCGGGTATGTACATCCTCGCATAGTTTGCTTGTTTAAGCATTTTTCCTGAGTTATTTGCTTGGTTCTTGTTGTATTTTACTCCTGCTCTGCTAGGGTTTTGACCCAAAGCCCTAGTGGACTTTATCCCTCTACAGTTAGGGGATTGGAAAGCTAGCAAATTAGCTAAATGTTGGCCAGAGTCAGCCTAGGAAGTAGAGAGTTAGATTGTACTCGTGCAGGAATTCTTCCAGTTGAACAAGCATTGTATTTTCTTCTAAGATATTTTGGCTAGTGTAATATAGATAGTCAAGGTTTTGAGTAGGTGCTTTCACTAGAGAAATATGGTTATGTGCGATTAATATTCTTCCTTTTCTGCTTATTACTTTCATTGATCAATTTTGGTTTTCGTTGAGGAGTAGAGTAGACTATTGTCTTCTATTTTAGCATATCACATATTATGTTGAATCTACAAGTAATAATATACATGGTATTAGAGCTGAAAATAGTATAGAAGAGGAGAATTTGAGTTTGTTGTGTAGGTGAAAATTGAATTTGCAAGTTCATACTTCAGAGCAGTAATATGTCATTCTACGTTTTACAATTTGAGTATTCCTTGGAGGGCAACTTGAAATACATGGCTTGGAATGAAAGGATGGAGGCAGGGCTAGAAGACAATGGCCACAAGGAATTCATAGATTATGAAATTCCTAACTTATGAGCACCAGTATTGCAGCAAGAATGTTGCAACTCCTAGAGCTACCCTCTTCACTCTATGAACCTAGGGTTTGTACAAACTTGGAGATGAAAATGTTGTATACACAAGTAAAATTGATGGTTCTTCCTTTTTTCACTATTTAGCTGGTGAGATACCACTAGGTATTTCAAGCTAGACTTCTATGGACTCATAAGAAGCTTGGTTGCTGATGAGAAAAAGAGAAATATACTATAGGAGAAATCTTATCTATTGCAATAAGGAAAATGACTAAAATCATATGCTAAAAACACACCATTCCCTAACTAGCTGCTGAGAAACTATGTTTTACAAGAATGTCAAGATAACATGTATGAAATGATACTCTCTAAATCATGGAAGTTCAAAAGATAAAACATCACTATTGTGCATCTAAAGGACTGAAATAAATCTGTTTTTTCTTTTTATTCCTTTTATGGAAAATCCAATGTCAACCCTAAACCCTTTTGGTGATGTGACGGGTTGCTTGGGGATGCTAGTGGATGTTTGGGAGGTTTGGGATACCCTTAGGTACCATTTTGTGGCTTCCTATAGGTTTTCCCTCAATTCATCCTAAACTGAGGCCATTATAGGAAAACATACATGATGTCCTAAAAACCTAGAGGATTCCCTGTATTTCTACATGATACAGCCAAGAGAAAAGCAATGGGTGTTGCAGGTGATGGGAGGCTTAGGGAAGGTGGTTACTAGCTGGAATGGAGTGAGAAAATGCCTAAGTTCAATTAGAACTTAAAACCAAGGTTACAACATGGTTGGATTTGCTCAACATGCTTGGAGGCGTTTCTATGTAAAATGATGAAATTGCTGAAGGTCTTGGTGAAAGCAAGGAATGATTATGGATGGATGAAGTTGGAAGGCAGTTTCTTGCTATGGGATCTCTCTCTACCTTTGAAAAACCTGCTATACATCAAACATTAATATTTGCAAAAAAATCATGTAAACAAGAAGAATTCTAATAAGCTATAAAAACAGAGTTTAATGATCTAGTTGTCTACTTCATGCATGAGGAAAATTGTAGAATGAAATGGAATCATTGATGACATCTATTTTAAGGCTGAAGATGGAAGAGATGGTAATCAAATCCTACACTTGCAAACTGATCAAATTCTATGAGAAAATAGAAATTTGTCTTTTTGGGGCTGCATAGAGGTCCTTTCCTCAAATCATGATCCCAAAAGGAAGAAGTGAGGCCAAGACACTTACTAACAGCTTTGTGATTCTTTTTCCTTTTAATCTATTGCTGAAGTAAAACACAAATGCAAGCAAAATAATAAACAAACTAATTAAATATACACTGCCTGCAATGAAATACTTCTAAGGACAGTTTAATCATGAATCTATGAAACTAATATATGCATACAAATACAAGAAGAGAAGCCTTTGCTACTAGGGTTGGGCCCTAACCCAAAAGCTTCAACCCTCTGAGTTAACGTAGTACTAGATCATGGAAAAGCTCATTCTCATTATCAAAATAGAAAATTACATAGAAATGTCTTCCACAAGTTTGGAGCTCAAAAATAACTAGTGTTTCTACAACAAAAATTCAAATCCTAATGAGGCTCTAAGCTCTTTATTTATACAACTAAAGTCCCCAATGACTTCCTTAAATCTAGGGAGGCTCAGCTCCCAAACACAAGATTAACTAACTCTTTGATTATCACTTCCTCATCTGCCTTTTGATCTTCATGATTTGTTTGCTTGTACTCCAAGCTGGTGTGATTAATGGAGGAATATTTAAATGAGGGAGTAGTAAATGAGGAGAATTTACCTCCTACAATCTCTCTCCCTTGACCCATTTTCATTTCAAATGTTAATCTTGCCAAAATTCTTTGATTTTCTCTTTCAAACATGCATTCAATGCATATTAGTCCAATAGGGATAATATATCACTTTAACTCTAATTAAACAAAATATAATCAAAACATGTAATAAGTTGTGAGAAGAGTTGATTTGACTAATATAAGAGGTGACTTTAGGCCCATATAGTTACCCAATGATGAGGGTCATCATCACCCCCCTATTGAAAGTGTTTCTCATCCTCTAAGCAACTCAATAAATATCCATGTCTTTCATGGCTCTAGTGACCTCCTTGACATCCCGTGCTTTTGCTATGGTTTCCTCTTCATGTGCATAGAATCTTGGTTTCCTTTCTAACTCCTCCCACTGCTTCGTTTATTTCTATTCCTTCCTGTAGGTTTTAACCCCGTACATAAATTACCTGCATATGAATTCTAAAATACAGAAAATAAACAATGTGAGAGCATAACACATAAAACACATATACATAGAGATTTTCCCCTGGATCCCAAAACCATGACTACCAGCTTGATTTTTCATTATGTTCCTTTCAATGTTATAATACATATTTATACATGTCAAAGCATCCAATACCATGGACCGAAAACCATCGCGTCCAATACCACAGGATTATTTACCTCCTTTTGATTCTCCTTACATCAATACAACTAATTTTGTTTCTATAAACTTTGATGAAAGAGCCACCCAAAATTTGTGTCTTAACTTGCATTCCTTTTGTTGAGATTAATCATCGATAACAATTATCTTTAGGTCATCTTCCACCTGATTCAAATTTGTGATGGTGGGGGAGAATGAGTTTTATAAAGATATGTGAATTGGTTGACCTTGATTTTCGTGTACATTCAAAAAAGTAAAAAATTGGGCTTCAAGCCTATTGTTGTTTTGACTTAGCTCAACAATTTGAGCATTATTTGCATGCATCGTGTTGAGTGCCATGTCCAACTTATTGGAAAATTGAGTAATCATCCAAATGAGAGTGCACACATCCATCCTTAAAGAAGTCACAATAAGGTCTACAGCTTCTATGAGATAGCACAAATCTCTAAAACAACCAGAGTGGTTAAAATTCCCCTCAATCTGCCTGAGATCTCTATGTGTTTTCCCAAACACAAGTCCCAATTCAAGTAAAAAACAACATCAATTAGGAAAATTTTGAAATTTGATATAGAGACCACCTAGAGGAGTTGTGACATCTCTAAGGGTTGTGCCCATATTCCTTTGAGTGGACCCACTACCCTATAACCAACAATAGGACCCCTTACACGATCTCTTCTAGCATTAGATAAATAGGGCACCTTCCATCCGTCCTTTTCGACAAATAATTTCATAGACCATTTACCCCTAGGAGCAACCATGGTTCTAAACTTGAACGATACATGATCATTAACAACCCAAGAAAGTGGAAATACTCTCACGGAATCTTGTAACTTCCCAGACCAACACAACCATGACAAAATGTGCATGTGCCCTCTAACAGACTAGACACTACAAACCGGAATGAACCAAGGACTCAAATCCAAGGTGAGGTTGGCTAACTCCACACAGACTAGATAGACAAGCAATGTGTTGAAGAATCTAGGGAATTTAGGTTATGATGAGATTCTTATGACAACGATAACTATTTGTGAAGAAATTTTACTTTTCTTATTAGCACAATCTTCTCTTATTATTATTTGTGTGTATTTTCTTTCTTCATCAAACAGTTACCAAAACAAAAGAGACAAGAACACAAGATATTGCCTCTCAGCCAGGGCAAAATCTTTCTCTCCTAGAGAGTAAAACACTTCTTCAAATTTCTCTTATTGAAGCTTCAATTGACAAATGCCAACCCTATTACCCTTGACCATTAGATCCTCCAAGCACAAGACATAGTCTCTCTTTAGCAACTTCGTTTTTGTCCTTCAATCAATGCCTTCTTCTAGACTGCACCTTGATCTCTCCCTCCACACTTCTTCCAGTAACTAATGGCACTTTCCTTCACTCTTTTTCTGGCAACTGCATAAACACTAGGTCTCCTTAGAGACCTCTTCTTTGGTGCCTTCCTTTCCTTCTATATCTCACTTGGAAATATTCCTTCTCCTTGATACTTAGACTGTTAATTTTAGGTAATAATGTTATGTTCTATGCTCTATAGAAATTTAATTCAATTTCTTTATTAGCCCAATATCAATATCTAGTTTAGCAATCACATCAACATGATAGTAAAATGCAAATAGAACATAAACATAAATAGTAGAAGACAAGTCAAGACAAGAGGACACAAGATGTGGCCCCAGCCAGGGACAAACCCCAATGCAGGGAAACCCTTGATCAATTCTTATTATATACTTCAATAGTTTAGCAGAGAGAGAAATAGTACAATTTACAAATCTGATAATTCATGATAGTAGCAAAAGAGCCCTAACCATAAAAGTCAATGCTGGTCAACAAGGAAGAATTCTTCCTCGATTAAGCTTGGTCAAACCCAGTCAACTTCGGCTTTCAACAACAAGTCTAATCAACCCAAAACAGTCTAAAAAAGTCCAGTCAAAACTGGTCAACGAAAGTCAACCCTGCAACCTGCCCTAGTACAATCAACATTGGTCAAAGGAGAGGTTAGATTTCCTCGGTTTTTGTGCCCAGATCTGCGGCCTGCTAGGACAGAGATACCTCTCTCAAACCGAAGTCAAAACAGGTCAACGTAGTAAAACAGCCTCCGTGCAGATCGGTCAACACAGTCAACAGAAACCAGTCCTCCTTTCTTTCGCACGTGTGAGAGAGAAGATTGCCTAGAAATGCATACCCAATCACAAGAGGAGAAAGAGAGACGTGAGATGAGATGATGGACAAATGACTTGAGGTCTCCTTCTTTTTATATGCAACGTTGAGGATGAATTGGGGGTTTGAGAGCCTGTTTACCTTGACAATTTGTCCATAATATATATAAATTCATATCTTCATTTGTACATGTCGGAATTGGATGATATTTAGATCAATCCTACACCTCTCAGAGAGAGGAATCCAAGAAAAATATCAGTTGTCATAAATAAGATGACCCATGTGGTGTTTGTCCCTAGTTACCAATTTTAACACTTCCTCTCAACTAGGGAGAACCCCATCTGCTAATCCATTTGCCAAATCAATGAACTGTTATGCTTTGCTGAACTATGAAGAAGAATAAATGATTGAGAATGGATCATACCATTATCTACTGACCCAAAGTCAGTCCCAAATAAAATGCAGTGTCTCATACCACTCTTACTAACCCGAAGTCAGTTCCAATCAAAAGAGAGTGTCTCATACCACTCTTATTGACCTGAAGTCAATTCCAATTGATCCCAGATCAATATTGGTCATCCTAGAATAGGGAGTATGGTATTACACGATGCGTCCATCAGTAGTACTATGGTCCCTATCCTCATTTCCCTACTCATTAGCCACATGAGAGGTACTTCCCATGAGTCCCAGACTACACGGGTAGGATGTCTCGGTAGGAGAAGGATGAACCACTCATCCTGCCACATGTCACCACGGGGTATCGCAGGGGAAGGTTGAACCACTCACCTTGTACATATCAAACCACTAGGCGAAGGTTGAACCACTCACCCTATGGTTGCTCATCGCTCGAAGAACTACCCCAAGCCCCCTAGAGCTCCCAGAGCTCAATGTTCATATCATACAAGACCCTCATAAGAGGGTCTCTCCATGACTCTAAGTCATTCTCAGAAGGCCAAGAACTTGACCTTCCCCAGGGGCTTTGTCCGAATATCGGCGACCTTCTCATCAGTCCCAATGTTATGGGGCCTTATTACTCCTCGTTGTACCATATCCCGGATAAAGTGATAGGTGATATCTATATGTTTGGAGCGATCACGAAACACAGGATTCTCTGATAATCGAATCCCACTCTATTTGTTACAGAGGATCACAGTGGTATCCAACAAATGTCCAAACATCTCACTAAAGATCTTCCTCAACCAAACACTTCACAGGAGGCCATACTAGCAGTTATGTATTCGGTCTCAGTGGTGCTCAAGGCAACTGATTTCTGCTTCCTGCTCATCTAAGATATCGAAGCATAACCCAAAGAAAAAAGCATCCATAAGTGCTCTTGCGATCCACCGCACTTCCAGCCCAATCAACATCAGAATAACCATGCAGCCTCACATTTCTAGGAGTGTGTCTCAGTCCATGAGTGATTGTGCCCCGACGATATCTCAGAATATTCTTGGCACCAATCCAATGTATATGATCAAGCTTAACGATATATTGGCTCAACGTGTTAACTACAAAACATATGTCCAAAGGGGAGTTCACCAAGAACATCAGTGCTCCTATGAGTTGACGATACTCAAAAGCACCTCCCAATTTAGATCTACCAACACTACCACATAACTTCTTAACGTTAATTTCCATCGTGGTAATCACAGGTTTGCAGTCTACCATCCCAAATCTTTCCAATATGTTCACAACATATTTTCCTTGAGATATGAAAATTTCTCCCTTCTTTTTCCAAACCTCCAACCCTAGGAAGTCGTGCATCAGTCCTAGATCCTTCATCTCAAATTCAGAAGCCAACTCCCTCTTACATTTGTGAATGAGAGGGTCTGCACCTGTCAGAAAGAGGTCGTCAACATAAAGTACTAGAATGAGAGGTTTATCATTTTCAACCTTAAAGTAAAGGTTCGGGTCGGCTTCACTTCTAGTGAATCTCAGCTTCATCAGATAGTTATCAATCCTCTCATACCAAGCTCAGGGTGCTTGCTTCAAACCATAGAGAGCTTTCTTCAACCTGCATGCATGAGACACACAGTCATGAACCTCAAACCCCTTAGGTTGTTCCACATAGACCTCCTCTTTGATCAAACCATGCAAGAAAGCGGTCTTGACATCCATTTGATGTAGGTTCCATCCTTGCGAGGCAACTGTTGTAGCATTTTTTGGTTTTGGTAAGTTAGAATCAATTAGTCAAAAAATGTTAAGCTAGGATATGGACAAAAAGAATATTGAATAAAAAATGTTAGGAAATATTTTTATAAATATGTCCATATCAAAGAAAATGTTAGAATAAATGCCCTAAAAAATGAAGGCAAAAATAAAATGTTAGGTTAGAGAGAAAAGTAAAAAGCAATAAATTCTGAAAGTGTGCAAGTCCAAGTGCCACTACTTTTACTTTATTATGCAAAATAATGGTTCTGTGCAGCTTGTCATAAATGCCACAACCCATGACAGTCAAATAGTTTAATCTTGACTATTTCATGCTTTATATTTCATGTTTATAGTTAGAGAATAAATATCCATCCAAACTCTTTAATCTTGGCAGACCAGTAGTTAGGTAGAGAATAATAAGGAGCTCATCAGTTTAATCTGAGCCCTTGGATCTTATAAGGTTAGAATTATATAGTTTGATTTTCAAAAGAAAAAGGAAAGAAAAGGGTCTGCTAGACTAAATGCACCCAGAAGTGAAGAGAAAAGGTTAGGATAAGTAAAAGGGTAGGTAGAAGCAAGTTGCAGAAGTGCATTTATCATGCTTGATTATGTGTTTCAGTGTGTAGGAGCAGTTATGAAGGTGAAAAGATGTTCACAAGTTGATTTGGTTGACTTCCATTCATTTCATTTCACCCCCCACTACATACTTACTAATTTCCTCATCATCCCTTCATTTCCATCTTTTCCCTTCATTTTCACCCTTTCCCTTGGTTTCACACATTTTCCTAGCAATTTACCCTCCAAACTCATTCCCCTACCTAAAAACCCCTTTTCTCTAGTGTGAACCCATTTGCCTTTGAAAAAAAACATTTTCCCCCTGTAAATTCCCTAAAACCCATAAAACCCTTTATCCTAAAGTTTTATGTTCCCCCCGCTTTATTAATTTAACTGCGCAATTCACCATTTTCCCGACTAAACTTTTAACCCACCCCCTCGGTGTGGTTAAATAAGCCCTGCCATAGTTAAACCCCGGTCCTACTCCATTAAACCATCGCGATATGTTTAACCCACACTTTATTCATTAAAATAATTAGAAATCACTTGTAATTATTCCCCGGGCCCGCTAATCTCCTCGCCAGATCCCTCCGTGCATCTCGATCGTGCGATAGTCGTCCGATCACCTGCTCCCAGATCTAACGATCCACAGCCATATCGCGCGCTCTCAATCTCCAATCTTTAAAGGCCTGAGAGCACACGAGATTCATGGTTTTGCTCAGGCCCCTTGTGGTTACGTGTCATTCGCACATCAACTTGCGTGCCCTCAGAGAAAAACCACCCCACGACCAAAAGCGGTGAGATGACCCTCCGAAACTGCTCCCTCGCGTACGGTAAAACCATCCACTGTTCACTTTGCGCCAAATTTTAAAAAGTTATCCTTTTACCCGTTTAAACGCGAAAACCCTCACTTTTGCTCTTTTCGTCTGTTTACACAATAAAACCTGTAAACCCTCCTGCACCAACCTAAGCCTCTGCAACCGATTTAACTATTGTTTACCTCCTAAAAACGCTTCAGACTCCATCCACAAGCCTTTCAACTCAAATGAAGCCATTGTGGCCCTCCCTGTCAACCTGTGTTTTTCTTAATAAATTGTTGTATTTTGCAAGTGATTAGCAGAAGACCAGGAGATTGGATAAACAGTTTTTATACCAGTTAAAAACCTATTTGTTCCAGATTCTCGAGAAATGAATTCAAATGATTTTCCTGTAGAAACAGAAATCAGGTCTAAACCAAAGAGAGAGCAGAAGAAATCATTTACACAGTAAATGTTAAAACAGACAATTTACACAGTTAAAAGACAAACGTAGGAAATATACAGAAAGATGATCAATATCCAACTACCTGATACTGAGACATGTAAAAACTAAATGATTTATTGTTGAAATACACAATAAAAACCTGAAATGTACAGTAAAAGTAAAAGGGCACAGTAAAAGATATTGACAGATCAATAAGGTCAAAGAGTATCAAATGAAAGGTCATAAGTGAATATGACTTCCAGCATGAAGATCAAACAGACAAGCAACGTAAAGGGAAAAATATCAAAGACCAAAGCAAGTAGAACCTAAATAACAGGGACAATAAGCAACAGTTCAATAGTTCTCTCTATCTTCTTGCGTAAAGATATTTCCTTTTCCTAGGATAAATCCTTAAACAGTTTAGGATATTTTCTTAGTTCTACTATTGTATAAATAACTCCCTTCTCGAGTTATTAAGGGTTCACTATTCACCATTGAACCAGGTTGACCATTGAAAGAGAGTTCACCCTTGAAGAAGCATTTGTAAACATTTGATGCACTAGATTTTCTGGACCCTTAATACAAAGCAAATGATTCTGAATTCAGTTTTACACAGATTGTGTTTCCTGTAAGTTTTTCCAGTGTTACACATTATGTTTTTCTTCATATTCTTATGTCTTACAGAGATACCTAGGTAGGAATAATTGTGTCTCAATCTATTCCTATAATCTTCTGAAGTGATAATCATTAAATAGAATGGATTAATGAACTATCTGTTTAATTAGTTCCCTCTGAATCAATAAATCGTCAACATCTTGTTGTAAGCATAAGCATATTCTCTTGAACCTTCTTAACATCAGTCAGAGGTTTTCATACTTATGTTGTTTATTTTTCTGTCTGAAAATTACAATAATCATATTTTTTTTATTTTTGCTCACCACTATTCAAGCTTTATCACTGTGTGAAGTTTTATAGCAGCCCTCTACTTTGGGATTAATATTATTCAAATGGTTAGGCATTATAGTGTTACATCTGTTTTATTCATTGTTCTTCCAAACTAAAACAAAAACCCCAAAACAATTATCTTATATGCTCTGGAATTGATAGCTGACCCAAATGTTGTACTTGTTTCTCGTAGGCAATCCTTGGCTGCAAAAACTACGCCAGGAAACCAACTCAACCAGCCTTTAGGTTCAAGTTGGTCCTTGAACCAGAGGGGACTCCCTTAGTTGTTACGAGGTTTTGTTTAACATTATTCACCTGTCACTGAACAACAACCTATGAAGCACAATGGCCATATTTATGGTTTTAACTAGAGGTGGTCGACGATCAATGAAAATCCCTATCCATGAATAAAGTCCTCTCTCACAGGGTCCCTTCAGAATGTGCCAGCTTCCAGCCTGACAGAATGACTTAGCTTTTCAAGGATTGTGATAGAAGAATATAAGGAGATTACTTATGATTAAGCAATCAAATAGACTTCTTAATAACTAGGTAAATTTGGGTGTGTGTAGAAGATTTCTATAGCCCAACAAAACACATTGTAAAGTATTCAAGAAGGGTGAACTGAAACCAATTCTAAGAGGAGTTATTTCAAATAGATAGTCCAATAAGCTAATCTCATTTAATGGCTATCAGAAGACATAAAGCAAAAACCAATCAAAGAGGAGTTATCTTGGACAAACAGTCCAATAAGCTAATCTCTTTCTAAAGGCTATGATTCTATAGGGGATTTAAGAATAGACTAATACTCAATCTACACTTACTCGCACCTTCCTATAAATGCTTTGAACATGTGTAGAAATAAGATATGAAACACTAGAAATACATACTAGAAAACACAAAATTTTGTCAAACTGGAGCCGGAAGGCTTTCATTAGAAATCCTATAAAAGAAGCTATTACAAAGTGAAGAGCTTTGGCATCAAAAACCCACCCCAATTACTTCAATTGATGAAGTATTTATACAAATTCTAAACTAAAATATCTTGAAAAAATTTCAAGATTAGTTTACAAATATCTTAAACTGTTTTACACAAATAGAACTAAAATATAGGACATTAAAAACTAATGTATCTACTTGGCACTATCATTATGCATTGTTGTTTACAAAAAAGAGAAATCTGAATTGATTTGCAACTCTTAGTTGATGAGGTGGCCTAACTGTCTTTCAGCATTTTCCTCCTGAAATCTTGCAAAATATGGTCCAGTCATGCCTTTTTATATCTCAATCCGAGATAGTTCTATAAAAATTGAGAGAGGTTATTGTAGATGAATATGTTCTTGAGATAAATGTCTCTCAGTGTCCCAAAATTCGACTCCATCTATTTACAATACTTTCTACAAAAAGATGTCTAAAAAAGAATTTACACAGTCCCAAAAATAGGCTAAACATGATGACAGTGTATATACCAACCCTTGACACCTGTGTGAAAAGTGAGATATGATTTTATATTATCAAATCTTATGAACCAAAACCTCTTCCAGTTTCCAAATATTCATATTTTTTTAGTCACACTATCCTCTGCAAAAAGGTGACTAAAACAAGAAATTTTTGGAAAATATTCTTCAAAGATGTATTTTCATCTCCCAATCCATAATAGTTGTTACAAAACTGAGAGAGGTTTTTGTACATGAGGATGTTATCAACAAAAGCCTCTTTCCGTTTTTGAAAATCCATTCTCAGCGGTTTGTAAACCATGTT
Source organism: Pinus taeda (assembly GCA_000404065.3). Lineage (NCBI taxonomy): Eukaryota > Viridiplantae > Streptophyta > Pinopsida > Pinales > Pinaceae > Pinus > Pinus taeda. Next base: position 22,354 of record APFE030648863.1, on the reverse strand, counting down.
TGAATTTACTTTATTACATCATTTAATCATGTTTAAATGCATGATTAACTAAATCAACCAGCGAATGAAACTTAAATTTACATTTTGAGGGCGCATTTACTCTTGCAGACCCATTTATTATTTCTAAACTACTAAAACCTATTATATCAGCAAATTTAAATTATCAAAACTAATCATGTTACAACAACAGCAAAGCTATAATCGAGCGAATGGTGGTGTATCAGGAAATAGGTGCAAATATCTCATCATAATCTACTCCTTCCTCTTGAGAGAAACCTTGAGCAACAAAGCGAGCCTTGAACTTTTCTGCACTTCCATCAGCTCCATGCTTTATTTTGTAGAGCCACTTAGAGGTGACAACCGGTTTGTCCTAGGGTTTAGGGACTACATCCCAGACATCATTCTTCATAATTGACTTATATTCTTCATTCATAGCATCCTTCCATACTTGTTGCTTCACAGATTCTTCAAATGATGAAGGCTCATTTTGAATGATAGTGCTCATGATGGTCAATTATCCTTGATACATGTTCGGCTTCTTACTTTCACGGAAATTCCCCCTTGGTGCAATTGTCTCTCAACATCTTCAAGCGTCTCCCTAAGCTAAGAGGGCCTCCTCTTGGAGGATGAGGTCTCTTGAGGAGGAGGATCAATAAGATCCATAGGTTCATCAATATCTGGCATTGTTTTATCTTATTTTTCACCCTGTTTTCTGGTGTCAACTTCTTTGTCTTTCCTTGGGATAGGAAGGTTGTTTATCTTACTGAGGGTTATATCTTCGTCGAAGGTGACATCAGACTTATCTCAACATCCCTTTGACTAGCCACATAAATTCTATATCCCTTAGAATTTTCACTATAGCCCACAAAGATTGCTTTCTTCCCAGATGCACCCAATTTTCTCTTTTTTCTTTCGGCACATGAAAATATACAGGGTTTCCAAAAATTCTAAAATGAGAGACATTTGTTTTCTTACCAGTGAACATTTCTTCGGGAGTCTTGGAGTCCAATACTTGATGAGGGCAACGGTTTTGAACATACACGACGGTATTTGCAACTTTAACCCATAGGAACTTTGGAAGCCCTTGATCATGAAACATGGCATGAATAGTCTCTATAATAGTGCGATTCTTCCTTTCAGCCACACCATTCTTCTCGAGAGTGTATGGTGTTGTAGTCTCCCTCTTAATGCCAGTTTCTCTATAATAATCATGGAATTCATTGGATTCGTACTCGGTCCCATTATCAGCCCTCAATATCTTGATTTTATTCTCATATTGGTTTTCGATCAAGGCTTTGAATTGTCAAAACCAAGTGAACACTTCATCTTCTTTTTCAAGAAGTAGATCCAGGTCTTCCGAGAATAATCATCTGTGAAGGTGAGATAATATAAGTATCCTCCCAAATATTTTATGGGAATCATACCAGATATGTCGGATTGGATCAATTGCAATATGTCTCTGGTCTTGCTATTAATTGAGGGGAATGGTCCCCTTGTAAGTTTTCCTTCAGCACATCCCAAACATACATCTTCATGATCTACTTTGAACTCGGGCATACCTGTCACCATCTCTCTCACATCGGTAGGGCCTTATAATGAAGATGGGCAAACCTCTGGTGCCATAGTTCAGATTGTATAAATGTGTCACAATGCATGGCTCCCAATGGACTTCCTCCAACTTGATACAAAGTGTCAACTCTGAGCCCAAGAGTAAAAGAATATTTAAAATTTATTTTCCGAACACGTACCTTTCCATCGATGAATTCCACCTTGAATCCTTTGTCTTCCATTTCCAAAATGGACACCGGGTTCTTCTTGAGATCAGGTACATATAGTACTTCTTGTAAATGAATAGTGTTACCTTGATTCAATTGAAGGGTAACATTCCCTACTCCCTTCACAAGATAGGTGGCATCGTCTCCAAGGATGATCTCCAAGTTTGTCTACTTTTCTATCAAATTAGAGAGGGCTTCCTCGTATCCGGTGAAGTGCCTTGAGGCACCACTATCAATTAGCCAATTTCCCAAAGTATCTGGAGGAGAGGTAGTCGAGAGCGACGATATAATATAGTACTCTTTTTGCTTATTGTTAACAACATTTGATTCTTCATACCTGGAGTTCCTTGCTTTCTTAGAGGGTCAACCATTTCCTTGATATCCCACATTCCTTTTTCCCTTGCCATTGGACCTACCATTCCTTTTTTCGTTGTTGTTGAAGTTGCCCCTAGAATGATTGTGATCATCATCATGTGATGTGTCCCTTCATTTGAACATTCCCTTGCATAGTGGCCAAACTTATTTCAAGCAAAGCACCTACGCTTCGTTCCTCCCTTAGATCGAGGCTTTCTATTGAAATGACCTTTAGACCCTTCATTATTTCTGCTTTTGGCATAAGCGGAAAATGCAATGGGGTTGCTTCTATTAGAAGGCATTTCTTGCTCCACTAGTCTTGTTTATTCTTGAACGCATCTCGACATTAATTCTTCAAACCCTGGAATTTGATCATTGTTGAGTATAGTGGTTCTAAATATATACCACTCGGGTGGGAGTCCTCCAAGGGTAGTGATAGTAAGTTCCTTGTCAGAAATGACCTCTCTAATCGAAAGTAGATCATTCTTGATCTCAATGATCCTTAAGAAAGATTGAATATCCTTGTCCTTGCCCTTCTTAATATCCTTCAATTTATTTTTGAGAAATAAAATTTGATTAACATCACTAACCTTGAACATGCTAATCAACCTGTCGTATATCTCCTTGGAGGTCTTCAATTCAGAGATGTAGGCCACCAGACACTTATCAATTGAATTTTTGATAATCTTCTTTGCTTTGAATTCAACCCTATATTACTTGATCTTCACAGCAGCTGGTGCATTTGAAGGAGGCTCAGGGATTTTACCCTTCACAAAATCCAACACTTCTTGTTCTTCCAAGGTCAAATCAAGAGACATCTTCCATCTGTGATAGTCAAATTTTTCACGGAGCTTGTCTTCAGTGGGGAAGTGGGATGAGGAATCCATTGAGCCTTTTGTCCTTGTCCAACTATCTTTGGTGATTACTCTTTCACTCTTGCTTGGGATTTGTCTTCACCTCGGGTCTGATACCATGTTAATTTTAGGTAACAATGGTATGTTCTATGCTTTAGAGCAATTTTACTTCAATTTATTTATTATCCCAATATCACTATCTTGTTTAGCAATCACATCAACATGATAGTAAAATGCTGATAGAACATAACCAGAAACAGTAGAAGACAAGCCAAGACAAGAGGACACAAGATGTGGCACCAGCCAAGGACAAAACCCAATGTGGAGAAACCCTTGATCAATTGTTCTTATATTCCTAAATAGTTCAACAGAGAGAGAGCTAGTACAATTCACAAATCTGATAATTCATGACAACGACAAAAGAGCCCTAACCAGAAAATTCAACGTTGGTCAGCAGGGAAGAATTCTTCCTCAATTCAGCTTGGTCAAACCCAATCAACTTCAGTTGAACAACAAGTCTAATCAAGCCAAAAGATTTCGAAAAAGTCCAGTCAAAGCTAGTCAATGAAATTCAACCCTGTAGTCAGCCCTAGTATAGTCAACAATGGTCAAAGGAGAGGTGAGATTGCCTTGGTTTTTGTGCCCAGATTTGCATCCTACTAAGACAGAGATACCTCACCCAAATCAAAGTCAAAACAGGTCAACGCATCAAGTCAACGTAGTCAAACAACCTCCCTACAGCTCAGTCAACACTACTCAACGCAGTCAATAGAAATCAGTCCTCCTTTCTTTTGCACGTGTGAGAGAGAAGATTGCCCATAAATGTGTACCCAATCACAAGAGGAGAGAGAGAGATGTGAGATGAGATGATTGAAAAATGACTTGAGGTCTCCTTTTTATATGCAACGTTGAGGATGAATTGGGGGTTTGAGTGCTTGTTTTGCTTTCTTTCCAACCTTAACAAGTTGCCCATAATATAAATAAATTCATATCTTCATTTGTACATGTCGGAATCGAATGATCTTTAGATCAATCCTACACCTCTTGGAGAGAGGAATCCAAGAAAAATATCAGATGTCATATATAAGATGACCCATATGGAGTTTGGTCCTAGTTGCGAATTTTAACATAGACTAGAGAATGAGGCTCTTCTTCTGGTATTTCTCTGAGTTAGACGTTGATACTATTAACCCTACTTCAAATCTGATTTCTTCGCACATGTCGCTGAACTAGGGCTTGAAATAGACCTTTTTACTTGCTTCTTTCCTTCACTTTAGGTGTCCCCTTCTTTGCTGGATGAGGAGACTTTGATTGGTGATCTCTTCTAGCCCAACCGAGCTACTTCTTATGGCTCCAATTGCAAATGTGATATGTCAGTAGAATGAGCCCTTTCTCCTTCGCATGTGTGACAGAAAAGAGCCCTAAAACAATCCCAAAATTTTGGATTTATTTCTTCTCTTCTTCATCAGCCTGGAAGCAACCTTTTTTTCTTATTCGCACCTCCTTCTTGACTCTCTTCCTTGCTAATTTCATAGATAGCTTGATGGTCTATTTGTGAGGTCGAACTGCCCTATATATAGGAGTTTGTCCCTCCTATTTGGGCCGACTTGAGATAGTGAGGCCGACATGTCCTTAAGTGTACCAAAAAATCATTTCTTTGAGCTGACTTGAAGAGGAGACTTGTCTTTGCCTTGGAGGATCACCTTTGACATATTTACATAGTGTAACTTGCCCTTAAATGGTTCTTTCATAATTACATCGACTCTTTGACTTTCCTATAACACTTCAACATGTGCTAGACCTATGCAATGAGCAAGAAACTCATTTTTACAATTGACAAAAATAATAATTCTTTTTTTTCTTTTACAAGTACAAAGATCAAAATTACATTTATGAAGACCGAACCTAGTTACACTTTCTTCAACACTCCCTATAATCTAGGGAGGTATTCATAAATCATTTTACAAGGTGTTTGGGCATTTTCAATCTAAAGAATTCACATAAGAAAAATTGAATTAGAAATCCATCTGTTATAGCATCATAGTAACCAACATTTCTTCCACGGCAAGGCCTTGACTGACAGCTCTATCTCTCATTAGATCATAGCACAATGTTGGCAAGACCAATGACTATATATGCCTTCATGATTGTCTCTCAAGGTACATACCCACTCGAGTGTTCACTGAGTATGACCTTCTAGGACTATTCTTATCTTGGGTTCCCAGCCATCAAAGAATATCAATCCTCTTGCCTACTCTTATCTTGGATTCCCTACACATCCTTAAACAGCATCAAATGCCAGATGATTACCCAATCCTCCATTATTTCTTCCCAAGTGAAGACAATAATGTTGTATCTATCTCTCCCTTTTAATTAGGGAAGATATGCCCATTCCTGTAAATGAATGTACCCAACCTCCCTCTGACCAGGGACTTTCCCAAACTCCCTCTTAGTTAGGGACTTGTCAGAGCTCCCTCTCAATTAGGGACTTTCCTTTTTCATTAGCAACTTCTTGTGGGTCCTTCAGTTGCTTGATCAATTTCTTTCCTTGATGTCATGAAATTCAGCCAATCTTGTTCCTTATAGGGCATCAGTCATTGATCACTTTCCTTCTTAGTTCGTCATGTCATTCCTTTCTTCATGGAAAGTGGCCTTCTTAATACATATCTGGAACCTTCTTCATATGGCTACTTCTTTCTCATCGTGATTCTTTCAGGAATTTCCATCCACCACATGAATGCTAATTGTACTTGTAATTACAACCCTTTTTCCAGTAGCCCTGCATGACCCCATCCAGATATTACTCAAGAAAAATTGAAATATAACTTTAAGTCAAACAATACATTTCGAGATGGCTCTTCATCATGACATCTTGTTGGCTTGAATGATCAACATCCTGCATTTTAACATATCCAAGGCCTTTCCAGGTGTCAAGGATCCTTTGATTTTTTCCTTCCTCTGTCAAAATTCTTGTGCCTTCTTCCGGGATATGCCTTCAAAAAAATTGTCGAATGTTGATTCCTAGTGTCCATGGTGTCCCTTCATACCAGATCTTTTGATCTCATGTGCTTCTTTATAGATTTCCTATTCAATCACCTCATCCACCATATGAGGTTATTTCTCATGTTTATCTTTATCAGTGAGTGAACCATGCCTTTGTGCATTTTCTTCAATGAAAGAGATCTACCCTGTTCTTGACCATGCTACCAGAGCAATTCCCCATTCTCATTGATACAAATGATGACATGACTTTAATTGAAAACATAGATGCATATATACCTCATCTTAGTTCTTTCCTTGATCATCACAACTTCCTAGATTGAGATTATTTCAATCTTATTCACTCTACTACATCTTTCTATGCATGCATATCATCCTTTAATGAATCCCCATAAGTGGAATTCCTCTCGAGACATCTGCTTTTCTGAAAGTCATGAACCTTCTATTGAATATTCCACCGAAGGATCCTTATATAGTCCTCATTCTGCAAATGCTCCTTCCTATTGATGATAGTGGTTTTCTAAGATGATTCCTCCTGGTTATGATTATGCATTGTTGAGGTCATTCAATGGTTACATCCTTCCTACATAAATACCTTTATCTAAGCTATCTCTACATAATGCTCCTATATTCCTGAAGATGTCATTCTCATGCATTCCATCCTACTGCGACATGTTCCTATGATATCCAAAACTTTAAAGAATACTTATGTGAAGAAGTTGTTCTTAGTCATAGTAGAGATCCAGAGAGCTTCCTTCTTCTGCTTCTTGTCTTCTTCTTTCACTTCTTGGGTAATGTGGGCTACTTCTCGTTTCCTCTTATTGTTGTGTTTCTTGAACATAGGACAATCCCTCTTATAGTGTCCATATTCTTTGGAAGCCAAAGCATTGGACTTTGGACATATCTCTTTTACCCTTTCTCTGTGGACCAAACTTGCCAAAGTTCCCTTTTCTCTTGGCCATAACAGTAAATTCTTGCTCCTTTGATCCCACATCATCCTTGGCTTTGAGTCTAGTCTCCTCAATTTTGCATAGAGACCAAAGTTCATTCAACGAGGTGGCTTCCTTCTTGGCATATATACTTGATGTGAAGTTGCCCCATTCCTCAGGTAATGCATTGATCACCACAGTTGTCATCTCTCTGTCTGAAATAACTTCTCCTAGTTCTTACAGTTGGTCTCTCATCTAGGAGACCTTCATGAAGTAGGGATTTATTCCTTCTTTCTTATATATCTTCATTTTATATAATTCATTACACAACGATATCAGTTCTCTAGTTGTACTAACTAAGAATAGCTCCACTCATTTATCATATATTTCTTTAGATCTTTCAAGTTTGGAAACATAAGAAATGAGAGGGTCCTTGATGGATTCTATCATAATCCTTTGAGTCCTTATTTCATCCTTATTATACTTTACTAGGGCTTGAGTTTTTTCCTTAGAAGGAACAATGACATTCCCTTTGATGTAGTCCATAACTTCATTTTCATTGAGAAGTAGATCAGTCCTCTTTTTCCATGCAAGGAAATTAGCAGTCCCAACTAATTTGTTTCTTTCCTTGCAAAAATAAATTTTGATATGTTCAAAAGAGGACATAAAAATAGTTATTTTAGAGTGTTAGTGATGAAGAGATATTGTTGCTTCCTTGATGGTTGAAGCTTCGACTTCTTGGATCTTGGATTTCTTCAAAATGCTTCCTTCAAGGTACCTTATGAGAGATTTGTTTGTTGATGAAAACTTCTCAATGTGTAGATTTGGACATCTTCAATGATGGGCATGGATCTGAGTACCTTCCTTTGAAGATGATGAGTCTTTTATGCAAACCCTTCTTGGATGAACCTTCTTGAAGATGCGTTTAGATGGAAGGCTTTCTTTTGTTCCTAGGATGATAGTTCCTCTTGATGGATCTAGGAGAGAAGATAGTAATCCTCCTTGTCTTTGGTGGATCTAGAACCTTTTCTTGTAGATCTAATGCTTCAACATTTTATGTGTTCTTGACATGCCCTTCCTTGACATGTCACCTTAGCTTTGAAACCATGTTGAAGAATCTAGCACATTTAGTTTATGATGAGATTCTTCTGACGATGATAATTGTTTGTGAAGAACTTTTACTTTTATTATTAGCATAATCTTCTCTTATTATTATTAGTGTGTATTTTCTTTCTTCATCAAACAGTTACCAAAACAAAAGAGAAAAGAACATAAGCTATTGGCTCTCAACCAGGGTAAAATCTCTCTCTCCTAGAGAGGAAAACCCTTCTTCAAATTTCTCTTGTTGAAGCTTCAATTGACAAATGCCAACCCTAGACCCTTGACCAATAGATCCTCTAAGCACAAGACACATTCTCTCTTTAGCAACTTCATTTTTGTCCTTCAATCAATGTCTTCTTCTAGACTGCACCTTGATCTCTTCCTTCACACTTCTTCCAGCAACTGATGACACTTTCCTTCGCTCTTTTTCCAGCAACTACAGAAACCCTAGGTCTCCTTAGAGACCTCTTCTTTGGTGCCTTCATTTATTTCTCTACCTCACTTGGAAACATTCCTTCTCCTTGATACTTAGACTAGAGAATAAGGCTCTTCTTCTTGCATATCTTTGAGTTAGAGGTTGATCCTCTTAATCCTAGTACAGATCTGATTTCTTTGCACATGTGGCTAAACTAGGGCTTGAAATAGACCTTTTTACTTGCTTCTTTCCTTCACTTTAGGTGTCCCCTTCTTCACTTGGTGAGGAGACTTTGATTGGTGATCTCTTGTAGCTCAACCGAGCTACTGCTAGTGATTGCAATTGTGGATCTTATATGGCAGCAGAATGATCACTTTCTCCTTCACACGTGTGACAGAAAAGAGCCCTAAAACATTCCCAAAAAATTAGATTTCTTTCTTCTCTTCTTCATTAGCCTAGAAGCAACCTTTTTCTCTTCTTCGTTAGCCTAAAAAGCAACCTTTTTCTCTTCTTCGCACCTCCTTCTTGCCTCTCTTCCTTGCTGATTTCAGAGATAGCTTGATGGTTTATTTGTGAGGTCGAAATGCCCTATATATAGGAGTGTGTGTCCCTCCTATTTGGGCCGACTTGAGCTAGTGAGGCTGACATGTCCTTAAGTGTACTGAAAATTCATTTCTTTGAGCTGACTTGAAGAGGAGACTTGTCTTTGCCTTGGAGGATCACCTTTGACATATTTACATAGTGTAACTTGCCCTTAAATGGGTCTTTCATAATTGCATTGACTCCTTGACTTTCCTATAGCACTTCAACATGTGCTAGACCTATGCAATGAGCAAGATACTCATTTGTAAAAATGAGTATCTTGCTCATACTTTAACAAACTTATTTGCCACCTTCTGATTCCGCTTACAACAATACAACTATTTTTGCTTGTATAAACTCTGTTGGTGGTCCTCTTGACAGGCTTATTTGCCACCTTCTGATTCCGCTTACAACAATACAACTATTTTTGCTTGTATAAACTCTGTTGGTGGTCCTCTTGACGACGAGGGCCTCCAAAAAGAAAATAGAATAGAAAGAAAAGTTTGACACACAACTAAAGAAATGGTGCATAAAAACATATACTGCTAGCCAAGTCAGCACATTATATCGCTAGCCAAGTCAGCACATTATATCACATTGTTGTTGCAACTAAAGCATAAAGCAAAACTACTGCAAGTATCTATATCACATCACACGCTGAAAACTGCTGCAAATAACAACGTGACACAGGAATCACCAGATTTGTGTGTGCATACATTCATCCTCTCTTCCTGCTCTGAGAACATGTGCGTTAGTAATGGATATATATACATACATATGTTCTTTTTAGTTTTTGTGTTATGAGCATTCTTAGTTCTCGCTATGAATATATCCATCAATTCATGTGCACAGGCCAGAGGGATATGCAATACCTACTCACGAAAATTCAGAGACAGAGCCCTCTCCAACTCACAGTGATAATGGTATGTATTGGTATCGTCATCTCTTTGTATATTTGTATGGGGGTTTCATTCTGTTAGTCCAAGTGGGTTGAAGTGGGTCGATTCCTTTGAACGGTGAAAATCTAGTGGCACTGCCCGAAGCATGTATTTATGCTGTGATTCTCATGCTAACTCTGATAGCCATCCTAAGTCATTCCCAAATCAATAGACTCAAATCTCATGGAATCTTACATATGGCATGTGTAGATTGGAGTTGAGGTGTACTAATTGTGTATATGATTGTGTGAACTTGGCAGATACAAAAGGTGCACCAGTCTCCTATGAAAGTTACAAGGAAGATGAAGAAGAATGGGAAGAAAATAATGATATCGATGAGGATGAGGATGAGGATGATGAAGAGTACGTTTGTTACTGCTAGCTTATACAAATGTTGGTGTGTTGATAGAAGTATAGTGTTCTGGATCTTGTTTGTTCGTGCGTGTACGTGATTGATTTTATGAAAAAATTGGTATGCTGGATGGTTGTGCTAGTGGGGTCATTCAAGAGTACAGAATTGGTGAGAGGGTGGGCAGAGCTTTTGTTCCGAATGAATTACAATGCCGGTCGACTGTGATTAGTCGCCAGAAAAACCTAAGAGTCAGAGTTAAGTAGGTAGTCATCGTAGTCCAAGCATGCCTTTTGTTTTGATCACATATTAATAGTCAAGGAGAGAATTCCAACTGTTCAACCTGCACATTGCCCCTTGTCTCCTTAAATTGTGGCCTTGCCTTATAAAAATGTGGGTTTCCCTTTTGGTGATTCCATGCCATCAGTTTGATGGGCTAGCCGGATGGAAGATTACCCCCCGCCTTATCTTACTAGGGGGTTCAAAGGATTGGCAGTGACTCCATGTTCCAATTTTTAAAGATTTAATGGACTTAGTGATGGATAATCCCCTGCCTCATCCTGGGAAACGAATAGAAACCTTTCAATTCTGTAAGCAAGTGCAGATTGACTGTAAATTTTCTCCAAGTTAATTTATATGGACGGATGTTTCATATTTCATGCTTTTACACCAGTTTTTTTTTTTCCAATAGTTGGAACCCTTCTTTTTGATGGACAGTAAACGTGGAAATAACTTGCCCCATCCTCCTGGACTTGAGTGAAGAATAACACATTTTGTAATCACAATAATTTTCCGAAGTCTACATCGATAGCAATATTAACCATATCCAGCAAAACCCACGCAAGGAGGGAGCATGCCTGCCAGGATTTGAAACTTGGTCATCGCCACTTGACCACTCTAAGTTGCCACTGGTAGTTGTTTCAGACACAAGAATTTCATCTAGCCGTTCCCTGGTATTCAGGTTTTCCAGTGTACCACATCATTAAGAATGGGAAATAGTGAAACTATGTTGCAAAGAGCTGGAGATAGCATATTAGGTTTGAGTCCTCTCTCATTTACTTTTAAATGAATAATTTATATGAATGATAGATATTATTGTAGATGTTGTAGGTCGGAATGATTTAAACAAAAATGATTATATTTTATATAAGTAGATTCAGTGTAATTGTAAGGTAACTTCAACATGAGGTTTTGTTTTTCATACATAAAAAAAATCAAAATTTATACTTGGATATATATGGCATAAAAGCTATGTTTTAACCATCCATGTAGGGTATATTTTTGCGTATATTTTTGCATATATTTTTAATTTTGCATTGAGTGGTGCTGAACTCCTTGCATATAATCAATAGAGAGATGCTTTTATGTAGCAACTATATTTTGATAATTCATTATTCAATGACATTGTGTCTTAAGAAGGCACAATCTTTCTTCAATTCAAGAATCTCTTTTTTCTGAAACTACACCATCTCTTTGAGTAGTGCAATTTCCTTACCTTTACCTATTTCTTGTAGTTGAACTTGATGTGCAGGCTCTATGACATTTGTCTTCTTGAGTCCTTAGAATCTACTTGACCTCTAATACCTCACAAATTAAGCATCTTCGAAAATGCTTCTCTGCCATTCCTCCTTGCAAATTGATGTCCATAATTCCAATTGACAATCTGTTGTGTGAAGAGTTCCCTTATTAATTACAACTATGGAGCATGCAATGTAAAATGTTGTCACCCCATCCCAACAACAAATAACTCATGAACATCTATTTTGACTTCAAATTTCCAAGAAACCCAACAGATTAACATTTTGAGAGATATATTCCACGCCATAATAGCTCTCTAGACAACAATGCTAGACATTTTCAACAAGCTCCTAAGTATATTATCAAAAGGTTCCTAAATCAAATTTCCAACTAGTTGGACTTACAAAACTTCCCATTGCATATCCATTTGCATCAATTCACTGTAATCACTCACCACTATACCACATGAGTTAGCATTTGTAATGGTATAAGGTTGATTGACCACACACCTAGGATTCATTCTATGTGAAATACAATCCTTTCTTGGTCACATCAAGTGAAGGGATTGAGTTATGGCATCTGATTTGACATGTTTATTGCTTGACCTATATGCTAGACTTTCATCATAAAATACAAATAATTTAAAATAATGAGTGGTTTAATGCATCAATTTTATTACTTAATTAGTTTGTAATAACAAAAGTAATAAAGATTTACTATTATTTATAAGTCACTAATCAAATTAAGCAAATGGTTGTTTTTTAATCAGTTGACAAAGAAGAAGAGATTTGACAAATAAATATGTCCATGACAATAAATATAAACAAATAACTACTTATATTTATTTAATAGATTCTGATTTATGTATTGATTTAATATAAAAAACAATAATATCTTTTTTCGAAGGAATGAGTACATTCTCCCTTGACGAAATCAGTAACTTGTACAAACGGTTGCCACTATTTCACCAAGTAGAACAACAATTTCATAAATGCAACAAGGGTCAGCTTAAAATCATGCCTCAAACATAGTTTTGTAGAAATTCTGACTATAGATTACCTGATAATGCAATATACTAAAGCAAAATACTTAATCTACTTCTACAATCAAACTTACGGAAGCTTAATTGATTTGAGCAAGATCAAACAAAACACATATAACAAAGAAGAAGAATCAATACACATGAAACACAAAAGAATACTCTGGGGAAAGCCTGAGCTAAAAACCTCGCTATCTGTATTATCATACAAGTGGAAATATCTCAGGATTACACAAAGCTTTAGCTCTCAAGCTATCCAACTCTTAGTACAATCCCTCGCTGCTACTCATAGACAAAATAGACAACACATATGCCTTCCTTCAATCCTCCAAGCCTCCTATTTCCTTGCGCAGTTTCTCCTGGGTCCTCCAGCTATAACATGTGTGATTCTCACCTCACACATAACACTAACCTCTGAAATAAATGCGCAATCCTAAAGGAGTAAATCTGTTCTGCATGGATGAGTTTCCCTTATAGGAAAATTCCTCCAAATAATAGTACATTGTCCCTTCCTTTAATCTCAACTGGGTCTTTCTCTGAACTGACATGCATGATTTATTTATGAGATAATATTCAGTTATCTGGAGAACACTAGTTGCATGCATGCATGCATTAATTGACTGAACTCACAATTAGTTCCTCCAACTATTTGGAACTAATTTAACTGGACTTAACTCAGTTGACTTAGCTAACTAATTACAACTCAAATACAACTCATCTTTATCTCCATAATTAAGGGATAACTTCCTCAATCAAAGGGATAACTCTTGCATGTCTTCACAAAGACTTTGTGTTTGATTTTCTCCAACTAATTAACTCAAGATGAATTAATTAATTATTTTTCAAGTAGCTAGTGAGACTAAATTCGAATTTTAATTCAGGGACTAATTAAAATTGGAATATATCTTGAAATGTTATTTTTAGCATTTCTATTTTATCATTCCTTGTTGCCATTTTCAACACTGGTACCTAAAATGTTATTTATAACATTTCCATTTTTAGCATTTCTTGTTGCTATTTTTAGCATTTCTTGTTTACTTAGTTAGTTTGTAATAACAAAAGTAATTAATATTTATTTATATTTATAAGTCACTAATCAAATTATGAAAATGACATTTGTCCTCTTGAGTCCTTAGAATCTACTTGACCTCTGATACCTCACAAATTAAGCATCTTCGAAGATATCTCTCCGCCATTCCTCCTTGCAAATTGATGTCCATAATTCTAGTTGACAATATGTGAATAGTTCCCTTACTAGTAACAACTAAGGAGCATGCAATGTAAAATGTTGTCACCCCATCCCAACAACAAATAACTCATGAACATCTATTTTGACTTCAAATTATCAAGAAACCCAATAGATTCCAATTTTGAGAGAGATATTCTACGCCATAATAGTTATATAGTTAATAGATTGCAAAGTCTTATCTCCAATCCCATGCTAGACTTTTTCAACAAGCTCCTAAGTCTATTATCAAAAGGTTCCTAAATCAAATTTCCAACTAGTTGGACTTACAAAACTTCCCATTGCATATCCATTTGCATCGACAGTACTATCCCACATGAGTTAGAATTTGTGATGGTAGAAGGTTGATTGACCACACACCTAGGATTCATGCTATGTGAAATACAATCCTTGCTTGGTGAAAGGATTGAGTTAGGCATCTGATTTGACATTGTAACAACCCAAATAAACATGTAATTAATCAACTAATTAACATCAAGCTCAAACTATGAGTAGCACTTACCTGTGGTTGAAGTCTGCTTACTGCAACAAGGTTTTGGGGATGACTCTCCACCCAACCGTAGGCTCAGTTGTGCAAGGAATGGCTACAACTGGCCACCCCCAAGCCACTGGCCACCCCCAAGCCTCAATCAACGTATTACTGCCAGTGACTCCTCTGTCTTAGAACACTATTCTCCCAAGAGAATGAATGATAGAATCTTGGAATGATGGAATGTCTGTCATCTTCCTCACCATCTATTAAATAGAGCAAACATTAGAAGGGGAACAACATGCACACTCTCCATGTGTCAACATGCAACTTATTGCTTTCTTGTTTTATTCTTTGTTTTACTTTTTGTTAGTTTTACTGATTTTTACTATTTTTCTTGTTTTATTTCTTTTATTTATATTTATTTAAAACATGTTATTAATTTTATTATTTATTGTTTATTATTTAATATTATTAAATATTTTTTTTATTTATTATTTATTATTTATTTTTAAGGGACATTACATACTCTCCCCCTTTAAGGAAAATTTTCACGAAGTTAAGTTGAATTATTATTATTTTTATTATTTATTAATTATTATTAAGGGACATTACATTTATTTTGTTATTTATTACATCATGTAACAGTCCTGGCACCCTCTGTTGAACTAGTGTAACCAGCACGCATTGAAAGTTTCACAACACCCGGGAAATCCCAAGGAATCTCTGTCATTTTTCCCACTTTCGGAATCAGGCATAAGCATTCCATTTTTCGAATCAGGCATAAGCCTCCTCGGTCTGTATCCTAGTCCAAGGCTGGCCCCAAGGCTTGAGCCTGACTCAAACCTCATCTACCCCAAGTCAAGCATCTGGTACGGTGCTCAATGTCACCGGCATCTTGCAAGGTTGGCCCACTCCCTCCACAACTCACTGAGGCGCACAACCCCAGGCATCGAAGTCCTTACACCCCCACCAGACTTCAGCATCCCAATACAATACTAAGCACCTAGCCTAGAACATCAGGCACTTCGCCTCCTCAAGATGGTCCCATAGCCCTTCAAGAGCTATACAAGACAAAGGAACCATTGGCATATGTAGTGTTGATTGAGTTTGTCCCCAGCCCATATGGGGTTACTTATTCTCCCTCGTGCGTATGGGCTCGCACGAGATCATCAAATAAACCGACCCTCTCAGCGCATTTGTGGAGTCATGTGGATCATCACCCCTCAACATGCAACCAATGCATTAGCCATACCACTATCATATTTGCATCAAGGACATATCATGACTTCTCATAATAAATGAACCACATGTCAATAAACCTCATATTATAGCATCATAATTCCTATGCCACGTATGCATATCATATCCATCATGAGTATTCAACATTAAATACCTATCATCACGTAGTAAATGAATATGTCAATATACCTTGACATAACATCATAATGCATACGCATATCATCATTGTCATAAGGATACATCATCACTATTGTAACTGTGCATGATCACCCTCATACCATCATATCATGAAACATCATCAATATGAAAACATCTCAATACTTATAGAATAATATTCTATAAGCATTCTTATCATGATTCATCAGACAAAAATAAATAAATAAAATAAAATAAAATAAATAAATAATAAATAAATAAAATAATAAATAAATAAAATAAATAATAAATAAATAAAAATAAAAATCAATTTCATTTACTTTACAAGCATTCAACTATGAACTAAGATTATTCAACATCCATCTAGGATCTTTGTTATCTCATCAGTGTTATTAGTGTTATGTTTCCCTCAAGATACCAATTTATTTTTCAATAATTATTTTTACTTCTTTCAACTAGGAAGTTGACCATTTACACCATAGGTATAATCATCTAAGTACATTGTTAAATTTCACATGAGCCTCATCATCTTGAGTCTTAATCTCTCGTCATATATTCTTCCTTCCCCAAGGAAATTCTAGTGAAATTCATTGTTAAGATATTACGAGTTATGCAATCATTATTTAAATTATCTATCTCAAAATTAAAATCCCTTGGTTTAACATCCATTTACCCTTTGGCTTACCGATTCCAATACCACTATATGCAGTTGCATATAAACACTAGGTCATCATGATTTAATTTTATATCATTCTTAATTTACTTGCATGAGGGTTTGTTGATCCATGTTGACTTATACATACATCACTTAACCATTATCATTTTCATCCACAAAAATATTTTCTTATCTCATCAAGTTCCTATCTCAATACCAATTGATTGCTTTATCGTAAATTCACCCTTCTTCAAGTTGGACAAGAGACTATTTCTCATTAAATAGTATCATTATTTTAGATTTTGAAACAGTTGGAAACACTACTACCATCATTGTCCATGAAAAATTTAAATTTGAGGTGTTATGTGGAAACAACCTCTTTTAATGTTATGGAAAGTCCTACTCATGAAACAATGAGTGCAAATCAATCAAGTACAACCTTTATTAATTGACCCTCACTTCTTTTGTCAATATGTACACAATCCTTCTCAAGGTATCCTTATAAAATTTCTAGCAACATTCCTTCCTATACTTCACTATTATTTTAAACATCTTCCTCGTTTATCATCACTAGTCATTATGAAAATTCTCAACTTCATATCTTCACATTTTTAAAATATGTAAATCATCATTATGACCATTACCAATCATGTTTCTCGCTCCGCTCATCAATACCCTTAAAAGAACTTTCTTCTTGATAGAACATTCATTCATTTCCTCCTACCAGATATTCATAGATATATTTTTATTTTTATCCTAGCCTTAATTTCCTAATATTCCATGTCTACTAGCTTCAAAAATGGAAACTTCTTCACTTCATTTGACTTTAATTTCTCACCTCCATTCATTATGGTTTCTTTTCCTCCTCTCTTAAAAGCATAGCATTGATATACTTTGGAAATGTTGTTACTATTTCCCAACTTGGGTAATACCCGATAAATAAATTCATTAAGATGGCTACCAAATGTAATCCGTTTATCATTAACATAATAAATTGCCTGATCATACATATTGTTATCCATAATTCATATACTTATGGAAAACTTTACAATGTGACTCTCCCATTAGAGGGAAAACTATTATAGATGTTGTCATGCACACAACTTATATCCTCCAATCATTCTATTTTATTATACCTTCTAGGTTCCTTAAAAATGACCTTCATTATTACCATGATTATTCAACTTCATTAGTTGATTGCCAATATTTTCTTCTTTATGTGCATCATCCTTAGATAGACCTTATGATGATACCTTTAGAGTACCATTTTATGATTATACCAAACTCTTCCATTATGTTCTAAAATAGGTTGCCTCTTCTTACTGATTTCTTACCCTTGTTGTGACACTTTCTCTCAACCACCATAAGTATCTATCTAGCACCAAGTTGGCCATAATCACATGATCTATCATTAGTTATCATCATTAGAAAATTCGCAAGTTTTTTCCTTCCCATTTATCCTTAGACAACATTATCCAATATTGCAATTAACCTTGAATCACGAAACCTCATGTAACATTATACTCCACATCATAATAGTTAATTAAATTAAACTAAAATCATAGTGTACGATTTAGATGTATCATAACGTTCAAACAATAAAACATGATTTAGTTGCTCCATAAAAGGTATCTGTCTTAGCTAAGTAAGAACTCCTAATTAGTTCACAACATCTTAATCATCAAGGATTTGTTGTCATCATTAGAAGATCATATTTAGAAAGTTGTGTTCTTGCAATAATAGACTAGAGAAATGCAAAGCAACTGCTATCGCTAAAGGACAATGAGAACAGCAATCCAACCCAAATAATTAGTGAATAATATGATCAACATTCAAGGAATGTTATCTCTGTGTTTTTAGACCAGATTGAACCATAAAATAATGATCAAATGCAAGTGAACAACAATCATCTAAAGGTAATAAGATATCAGAGTTTATACCATTGCGAATTGGAACAGATTTCACTATTTTAGAGCACTTCAATTGGTGACATTTCAACATCAATTATCCAAATACTTCAAGCGCTATGTAAATTGTGTTGTAAAATGAATCGGTGGTGAGTAGTTACACCAGCATTCAAGATTTGTTCCTCCACAAAAACATGCCAATATACCATATCAATAGTGCTCAAAAATTTTAGGGAAAATGCCATCCAATGTGGATCGAATCATGTTAGTTGGTGTATTGTTCAATCACAAGAAATGAATGTTTAGGATGTGAAGTTTAGTTGTTTACAATGTTCAAAAATGACCATCATTCAAGATATGTTTAACATCATAGCATGGTATCACAGGATTCTCAAGGCAAAATTCATGTGAAAATAAGTTGATAGACAGAAAATATACCGATCTTTTAGAGAATTATACATCGTCAATTATGGGTAGATTATCACCATCCAAGATTACATGATTACAAGATTATAAGGTTACAAAAAAAAACTTTTCCAATGAATCAATGAGTCACAACAAAACTATATACCTTTAATCATGTGACTCATTTAGAATTTCACTTTGTTATATGGTTGTAATGGAGAGAGTTATGAAGCACTGTCACACCTTTAACTGTTGTAGTTGATTATAGCACTTTTCATTTTATGAAATAGCGTTTAGAAAATGGTAAGAGGATGTGAGTTCAAAAAACTCAAGAAAATGAGATTTCTATCAGTGGTTTTACCATGCAATGAGATTCTAATGAGAGCAGAGAACCACAGAGGAAAGGGTCGGTATCCAAACCAAAGAAGAGATAAGAAAGGAGGCTCATTCCAATGCTAATGCAAATATCAATCTGTTGTCTATAAAATGGCACGATGATGCATGAGAAAACCAATGAGGAACTAATGAATGCACCATACTTTAAGTTATACCAACGTTAGTCTGCTGTCAAGAAATCCGATTGTTGTAGCTTATTGCCAAGAGTATATCAGTCCTTAGATACCAAAATTCAATAGCTAATTAAAGCAAAACTGCAAGGTGATGTGAATCACTAGATGATCCAATCAGTCCACCAAATCACTTCTCAAATGATCACTGAATGCAAGATAAGGAGTACTAATGATCTAGATTCAAGCCTAGTGCCAAATGCAAAGGTAATATATCACTATAATGTCAAGATCAGACCTATATCCGACCTCTCAGAAATATCTGATTTCTAACAGTGAAATCAAGTCACCCGCATATGCATGCAATGATAGCCAAATACTTACAGTTGATCCTCCAAAACAAATGGTGATACCCCTGGAATTTCAAGTCTCACTTCCATCATTTAATATCAGACTTTTGTAATGATTCTAAAGAAATAAGCTGGTTGTAGCTAGTTTAACAAGTATATCAGTCTATCAAAGCCAGATCAGTTATCAAAATGTGATGAGAAAGAAAGTTGATGAACTGTAAAAAAAAGAAAAGAAGGTTGCTATAGAGACCTTGTACGAGAAATAAAAACACCACTGAAATAATGGAACCAAACACTACTGTAATAATATTATCAGTCACTCAATATCAAGATTCATCACTGAAGAAGCATAAAATAAGAGCCAAGATACTTAGATTATAGTTGTGATAATTATGCAGTGAATTTTTAACCAGATATGTATTAACCATGCCAAATTTATTGAACAAAGTTTTGAACATTCTTGATTCATTTCAATCTATTGTTTTGTATATTTTTCCCTTACTGCACAACATGCAATCAAACCATTGCCAAATTTGAAACTATTTGATTGATCATGCAAACTATCAATAATCACTAATTTTGTAGTATTAAATCATGGAAAACATGAGTTGGAAGGTAATAATGATGTCTGAATAAAACTTAGAGAATTGTCTCAACATAAAATCAAAATTCAAATGAGTAAAGCTTAAGAATATTGGTGGCATTATTGTTTTAAGAAGGTACTTGAAAAATGCAAATGAGTAATGCTTAAGAATATTGGTGGCATTGTTGTTTTAAGAAGGTACTTGAATTCTAAAAGAAAATTTAGTCACCATGACTTTTGAAATTATATGTCACACTGTTATGAAACCAGCTCAAGAAAAGATAGAAAAGATAGATCAACGCCTTAGAATTCAGCCTCTTCGAGGGGGCAACCTCCTTTACATTACATAAATGAACAATTCTTGGATGATACAAATGACAAAACCTCCTTCTATATATAGGAGTCTAAGGAGTCACAATATAATCCAGCCGACCTAACAATAATAATATAAAGCCACAAAAATAATAATAGAGGGATTCTATGGGGCACAGAAATAACAATATGTGGGTAATAGGGCACAACAATATAAATAAGGGGTATAACTACAATAGTAATGGGGTAATCACTAGTATTATAGGGACCCAACATGCCCCTCTCCTTCAAAAAAGTGTTGTCCTCAACGCTTGAGTAGTTCTGGATACTTCTGCATAAAA
>APFE030648859.1:0-21862 GCA_000404065.3 Pinus taeda | reverse complement strand
CGGGCGCGTTTCCATTTCGGGAAACGCGCCCGTACGTACGGAAACGCGTTTCCACGCCGTACGGTACGGGGAAACGCGTTTCCGTTTCGTTTCCCCAGGGAAACGACCCCTAGGCCCACGTTTCCTGCAACTTAGGCTGCAATTGATGAAAAAATGTCAGTGTAGTTCGAAACACATCAGGGCGATGGTCGCCAGTGGAACACAGCGGGGACCTAAACGATGATACGGGTGTTGCGGTTGGACGATCACTGGAGAACGAAATCGGTGTCACGACACTTGACGGATAGTGCAGATGGCAAGCAGGGAAACGGTGACGACAAGCAAGGAAACAGCGTTGACAGGTCTGGAAAAGCAGTCGAGCGGGTGTTTCGGTTGGCATTGAGGTCGGTTTTGATGTGGAGTCTTTCGGCGGTGACAACGGAAAGGTCGCAACGGGTGGTGGTGATGCTCGAAGGTTACGACAACAGCTGAAGAAGTCTGGTCGACAGTGTGACTAAATGGCGATTTGGAAAATGCAGCGACTAACAGCAATTACAGCAACAGTAGCATCGACGGCGGTTCTAGTGGGTGGTGTTGTCCCGACAGGTACATTTTTTGTTTAGTTTTTTTTTTTTAATTCTTCTTGACTTGGAAGTGGCCAAAGACCTAACGACAAGATGGAGAAACTCCAAAACTTTTATAGCAAAACACTCGAATCTCGACGGCAACAATATTGATAAAGTTTTGATGGCCCAAGGCCGGAATCAACCAATTTGGCTCCGATACCAAATGAAGCGAACAAAGCTCCTTCTTCAGATTAATTACTCTAGAAGACTTGGAATATAAAGATATCCATGAGGATACAAATATTATATATTAAATGTGTGAATAAGAATGATTATACAATGAGAACGAGAAGCTTGCTTATATACCAAGCAGGTGGCTCATGGAGAGTCATATCTCATTTAGACATGCCTCTTCAACCTAATTACTAGTTAACTAATAATTATTTATGATTATTGTCATTTACATTATTTCCTATATATTTATTCATAACAACTGCCTTGACAAATTTCTAGCCAAATAAATCTGGATTCGGGTTGCAACAGCAAAGGAGGATTGGAGAGAAGGGATTCAACATTTGGCCAGAGGATTTCCATGAACAAAATCAGGACTCAGAGGGAGTCTAGAGGAGACTGTTCCATAGAGAGTTTCTTGCGCCAAAGAAATCCAAATCCAAGTCTTGCTAGATTGTCAGCAAGAGATTGAGAAGAGAACTAGTCCTATTTTCAAGCAAAGATGGCAGTGAATTGGTTGAGGGATCAGGGCAAATTGGATGGAGCCTCCAATTTTGTCATTTGGAAGGCCAGGATCCTGGCAATCCTAGAAAAACATGGCATTAAGGACTATGCCTTGAAAGCAGTTGTTGTTCCGGTCGACACTAATCCATTGAAGAAATACGAGGCGGCCCAGGCAAAAGCCAAGTGCATGATCCTAGACGGGGTCAAAGATCATGTAGTACCACACATTGCTGAGAAGGACACAGTAAGGGAGATGTGGGAGGCACTGACCAGCTTGTACAAGGGCTCTTCTGTCCAATGGAAGATGCTATTAGAAAATTAGTTGAGACAGTACCAGATTCAGAAGGGAGAGGAGATCGATTCATTCCTTCTCAGGTTGCAAGGGATTCGCAACCAGTTAACTTCCGTGGGGTCTACACCAGATCATGAGTTCATGGTCAAGACTTCCCTAAATGCAGTCACCGAGGACTAGGAGACTTTTTTCCAAAGTATCTTGGGTAGAGCGACTCTCTCCAATTGGGAGGAGATGTGGGTAACTCTTCAACAAGAAGAGCTCAGGAGGTTGACCAAGACATGGAGTAGCGGCAAGGGAGCCCGAGTCAAGAAGAAGGAGGAGGAAGATGCATCTCTCGCATCAGCGGGACACCAAGGGCAGCAGAAAAGAAAGAAGAAGGACATAACCAAGGTCAGATACTTCAATTGTGGGGCACTGGGACATTATGCCACTCAGTGCGCCCGGAAGAAGGGCAAGGGGGAATCTGAATCAAAGGCTGCTCCAGCGAACGCTGACAAGGAAGGCGAGGATGACAATTGTACCATGAGTGATCATGCACCTCCTGTGAAGATGTGGGGTGACATGAAGTTGTAGTCAAGAGGACTACATGGATGGGGGCAGGATCCTTAAGGTACCCAAACTCTTGGATCACATACGGCTACAGGAGCCCTTAACGACAATAGAAAAATGACAGGTGTCGGTTGGAGCAAGGTGTGATGGAGCAACATTGGCAGAGCTAAAGTGCCAAAGTTTGAGGCAACACAGTGGATGTTGTTGCAGTGCGAGAGGCACAGAGCAGTTTATAGCAACGCAGTGGATGTTGTAGCAGTGCGAGAGGCACAAAGCAGTTTACAGCAACGCAGTAGCAGCAGAAGGTCAGCACAGATTAGCATGAGAGGTAGCTTCAGCATCATGAGGCATCACGATTGACCATCATGTTAATTTTTGGGTGAAGTTTCAGTTGCTTACTTCTCAGCAACTAAGTTGCAGTGGCAATGTTATGGGCAGCATGAGGCAGCGTTTTGAGAGGGAGTTGTAGTACAAATGTAGCAGTGACAGTGGCAGTGTCATGGGCAACAGTACAGGAAGCAGCAGTGCAGTAGATGAAGGGCATCAAGCCAAGCATCAGCAGCACAGAGAACCGATGTCGTGGATCAATGTGATACTTATGTTGGGAAGTATTACTAGAGCAAATTCCTCGCTAAGAGGGAGTGTTGATTTTGGGTAGCATCGGATGTGCGCTAGCTCTGAAATTTTGTGGAGGGGCTAGAAAACATAAAATCACCAAAACCCAGAAATCGTTTGGAGAAATTCCACCAGGATTGAGAGTTATTAAAATAATTAATATTTTTAATGGGTTCCTAAGTCTAAACTTAGGAAAATAAAAATATTAATGGGTATTAATAAAAATATGGGTGAGAAGCTTCTAAGAGACGAGGATCAAGTCTGTTTTAATCTTAGCCATTGATTAGGGACTTAATCTCGGCCGTTAGGAAAAGCATAAGAGGAGGCTAGAGGGTTAGTTGGAGATACACCAAGAGATCAAAGAGTTTGATTTTTATGGGGCATGGTTTGCTGAGAACGTCGAGCTAAGTGATCTAAGTTGCAGTGAGAGGGGCAGTTTTGCAAAGGGACTTCAATCCAAGACCAAGAATACATAGCAAAGAGGCAGAGCAGTAGCAGGAGAGATAGTGCAGCTCCAGAGAGAGTGACGCAGAAGCTAGAAGGGCTGACACAATCCCTTAGAGGCAACGTTGGGGTCTTATGTGGGGCAGAGAGAGCAGCAGTTCAACATATCGACTTTTGAGAAAGGGAGGCTCACTAGAAGGGTGACGCAGCTCCTAGAGGAGGTGATGCAGTTCTAGCGCAGAGCTTGGAGCAGCCATCGCTGCCCAGCACTGGGAACAGCATTGTCATCTGTGGGGTTTGATCATCCAGTTGTTGGAATTGTCAAAATATGTCTCCGAATAGAGGTACTTCTGCCATGTTTATTCTCTGTTGGGTAAGCCGAATTTGGCACCCTAGTTGTATTCAGAAATCTGCTTAAAATACAAACCCTCTATATGTTGCATCGGTTTTCCCGAATTGGGTTTTTCCGGGAACGATTGTCGAAAAATAACAGTGTCCCTTGTATGATTGTCTCAGTTTATTTCAATTCATGATCTGTCTGTATGTGTAGGCTGCAATAGTGTTTTCATCGTTTTTTAAGTAATTAAATAACATGTTGAATGTAAAGAACAAGTAGGAGATGATAAACCAGTGATTGCAGTAGGATTTCCGATGTGTAGATTCAGAAATTCTCACATATTGCCCCCCTTCATCATTAAGGAACCTATCATTGTCCCAACCCCTATTGGGCGATGAACTGCCCAACCTTAAGTGGGGTATTCACTGTTATATCATTCACATCATGCTCTCATCCCCTGGAGCCTCAAGCAAATATAAAGAGAAAAATCAATAAAAATCAAAAGGCATATGAAGAAGGGTGGAAAAACAAAGGTATGGGTAACTCATGTACCGCGATTGCTCCCTCCTACATTTATACACCCAAGTGCAGGCTTCCTTAATCATCGCTAACCTTGTATTGTGGCAGGTGGCTTGGATCCTTCCCCAATGCCCCACTCTGTTCGATCATTTTATCACATGATAATTGCCTCTTGATGGATGTACTATGGACCTATCACTCCCTTAGAGGTTGAAACCACCTAATAGGGTCACTAGTTAACCTCCTTCTTAAACTTGGAGACACTTCAACACTCTAAAGCCCATTATGGAAGGGCATGTCATTATGAAGTGTCCACTTGGTTCCATGGTTTGTAAGCTTACTTACTCAATTACACTAAAGACTTGTTGTACTGGAAGGTGAGGAGACGCATTGGATCTTATAAAAAATTGCAGGTGGGTCTTCATCTTGGGGTTTGGTCTCCCTATATAGGGTCCAAGCCCTTCAAAGGGTCATATTGGCATTTGTAGGGTGTGCATTGAGAGCCATAGGCCTCCACTATAGCAAAGAGCAGATAGCCATGCCATGGGATCCTTCAATACCATCCATTGCTCACTCGTGTTCCACCTATTTGATGATGATGATGCACCTTGAACACCTTGCCCAGTCGGCTACACACTTGGCAATTGATCCAGGGCCTAGATGGGGTTGTGTCTCACCATTGGAGACAAAGGGAGGGTTTGTGTCATTGTTCGAGCCCTTAAAGATTGGATACAGGCTTGATCGATCTACTTGGAGACATGGATGGGGGCAGGATCCTTGAGGTGCCCAAACTCTTGGATCACATACAGCTGCGGGAGCCCTTAACGATAGTAGCAAAATGACAGGGGTCGGTTGGAGTAAGGTGCGATCGAGCGACAGTAGCAGAGCTAGAGTGCCAAAGTCTGAGGCAGCATAATGGATGTTGTAGCAGTGCGAGAGGCACAGAGCAATTTACAGCAAAGCAGTAGCAGCAGAGGGTCATCATAGATTAGCAACAGAGGTAGCTTCAGCATCAGGAGGCAACAAGATTGACCAGCATGTCAATTTTTGGGTGAAGTTTCAGTTGCTTACTTCTTAGCAACTAAGTTGCAGTGCAACAGTTAGCAGTGCTAGTGT
Organism: Pinus taeda; assembly: GCA_000404065.3. Lineage (NCBI taxonomy): Eukaryota > Viridiplantae > Streptophyta > Pinopsida > Pinales > Pinaceae > Pinus > Pinus taeda. The sequence goes on along the minus strand of APFE030648859.1, from coordinate 16,707 downwards.
TATGGGCAGCATGAGGCAGCATTTTGAAAGGGAGTTGTAGTACATATATAGCAGAGACAATGGCAATGTCATGAGCAGCAGTACCAGAAGCAGCAGTGCAGTGGATGAAGGGCATCACGCCAAGCATCAACAGCACAGAGGACCGATGTCGTGGATCAATGTGATACTTTTGTTGGGAAATATTGCTAGAGCACATTCCTCGCTAAGAGGGAGTGTTGATTTTGAGTAGCATCAAATGTGCTCTAGCTCCGAAATTTTGTGGAGGGGCTAGAATACATAAGATCTCCAAAACCCAGAAATCGTTTGGAGAAATTCCACCCAGATTGTGAGTTATTAAAATAATTAATATTTTTAATGGGTTCCTAAGTCTAAACTTAAGAAAATAAAACTATTAATGGGCATTAATAAAAATATGGGTGAGAAGCTTCTAAGAGGTGAGGATCAAGTTTGTTTTAATCTTACTCATTGATTAGGGACTTAAGCTCGGTCATTGATTTGTCAACAGGAAAAGTATAAAAGGAGGCTTGAGGGTTAGTTGAAGATACACCAACAGATCAAAGAGTTCGATTTTTATGAGGCGTGGTTTGCTGAGAAAGTTGAGCTAAGTGACCTGAGTTGCAGTGAGAGAGGGGCAGTTCGACAGAGGGACTTCAATCCAAGGCTGAGAATACATATCAGAGAGGCAATGCAGTAGCAGGAGAGACAGTGCAGCTCCAAAGAGGGTGACGCAGAAGCTAGAAGGACTGAATCAGTCCCTTAGAGGCAGCGTTGAGGTTTTCTGTGGGGCAAAGAGAGCAGTAGTTCAACATATCGACCTCTGAGCAAGGGAGGCTCACTAGAAGGGTGATGCAACTCCTAGAGGAGGTGATGCAGTTCCAGCACGGAGCTTGGAGCAGCGATCGTCGCCCAACACTGGGAACACCATTGTCATATGTGGGGTTTGATCATCTAGTTGCTAGAATTGTCAAAAGATCCATCTTCGGATATAGGTACTTCTGCCATGTTTATTCTCTGTTGGGTGAGTCAGATTTGGCACCCTAGTTGTATTTAGAAATCTGCTTAATAATACAAACCCTCTATATGCTGCATCGGTTTTCCCGAAGTGGGTTTTTCCAGAGACGATTGTCCAAAAATAATGGTGTCCCTTGTGTCATTGTCTCAATTTATTTCAATTCATGATCTGTATGTATGTGTAGGTTGCAATAGTGTTTTCATCGTTATTTAAGTAATTAAATAACTTGTTGAATGCAAAGAACAAGTAGTAGATGATAAACCAGTGATTGCAGTAGGATTTCTTATGTGTAGGTTCAGAAATTCTCACATATTGCCCCCCTTCATCATTAAGGAACCCATCATTGTCCCAACCGCTGTTGGGCAATGAACTGCCCAACCTTAAGGGGGTATTCACTATTATATCATTCACATCATGCTCTCATCCCCTAGAGCCTCAAGCAGTTATAAAGAGAAAAATCAATAAAAATCAAAAGGCATATGAAGAAGGGTGGAAAAACAAAGGTCGAGGTAACTCATGTACCACGATTTATCCCACCTACATTTATACACCCAAGTGCAGGCTTCTCTTATCATACCTACCCTTGTACTGTGGCATGTGGCTTGGAGCCTTCCCCGATGCCCCACTCTGTTCGCTCATTTTATCACATGACAACTACCTCTTGATGGATGTACTATGGACCTGTCACTCCCTTAGAGGCTTAGTCACCAGATTCGGCGAATTTCAACGAACAAGTTCGAAATTTGGCAAATTTTAATCGAAAACGAATTTATACGTTCGAGTTCGCCGAATTTTATGGCAAACTCAAGTTTCATCACGAATTCGAATTTTTTGCCGAACAAATTCATTTAGGGTTCGATGAAATTCGTTTCAGGTTCAAAAAAGTTCGTTTAAGTTCATTTTTTTCGCGCGTTTTAGCAAATTGCCTACACCCCACGGGTTTCATTGTTTGCTGGGTTAAAACTTAAACGATAGACTATAGTTCCATTGTTTCATTGTTCAAACTTCGAAGAGTTTCATTGTGGTCCAAACTCTGTTGCAAACTTGCAAGTTGCAGTCCAGTCTACAGCTGCTGGAGGGTTTCATTTCAGAAGACGTCTTCAATCTACAGCTGCCGACGCATCCCTTGACCGAGGTCCGACTCTCCGAGGACTCTTGCTGCGCAGCCGTCAGGCTCTCACTCTCACTGCTTAGGGTTCAACATTCAAGTAGGAGCATTTTCCAGCGTTTACGGTTTATTACATCGCCTAAAGTTGAGTCTCTGTAGACTGTAGACTACACCATTCCTATTTGGCATACCTGTTTTCATATCACGCTAGCTTGAGAGATAATCTAGATGACAAAGTGATTAGTAAAAAGAAAATAGTTTTAAAAAGTGGATAAATGTTGCTACAAGGTGTATTTGGTTAAGTGGAGGGTCTACCGAATACATAATGTGTAAATGTTTACTTGATACTGTTCCATATGTGATTTCCTTTGGTGTGGTGATTTGAGTTTGCAGATCTCTTAATCTGTTTGAGGCACTATTTTGTAGATTTGTGTTTTAATTGCAGTTCTTAGCTCTCTAACCAAATTGGATTCAAAGTGTTGAACTATGCATCAAACATTCTTAATCAGAATGACAGCACATTTTAAGCAAAGTTTTGTGCTCTGCATTACATATCAATTTTCTTGACAGAATGGTTGATTACTTGGGTTTTCATCTTCCACTCAATTTGCAATTTTGCACTCGTGTTGTTTCTCGTGATATTAAGTTTTAACTAAGTGTCAACCCTCAGACGTATTACACGTAATTTAATTTTCATTTTCTTTTCCTGTCTTTCAAAAGTTTTACACACTTCCTTTTGTTGTTGGCTTTTCTATGCATTTCCAATCACCTTTGTTCATATGCCACACCTGTAAATTTCTTTCACCATTCCTTTTGAATGTAAATTGTAATCATTTTTCTTGCAGTGCAAACAAATTATGGTACTTCTTTTGCCATCTTTGAAAACAAAGCATTCATTTAGCGGTTAGATCAATCATCAGCTACAGGCTACAGCCTCTACACTCCATGGAGTCAGCCTCTGTTTTAATGTCATGGAATTAAGACTCTGTTTAGCAAGAGTTACTAATAATGCAATCCCACATCTGAACTTTTTTCAATGTGAAATTTCATTTAAAAGTCATTGTAGTTGAACTGTTCGTTTTGTTTCTTTTCTTGCCTTCAGCAGCATTTATATTTACATAAATCTTATAACTTATTTCCACTTGCTTGGTACTGGAAGTCATGTAAAACAAAACTATGATGCAGTGTTTCTGAAAAGACATTCCAATTTGAAACACACTTTCATTAAGCTTCAATTGAACTTCCAAGTTCCAAGTTTCTGTGCAAGAAGCTTGAAGGTAGAAAGTTCACTTACACAGAAATGTGATATGATTCCTGCTCAACGTTGTATTCAACTCCACATTGAAATTTGATACATGCTAAAATTTAAAAACAATTAGATCTGAATAGTGAAGTGTATGGCCTTAGGCCTGCTATGAAAATTCTAAGCTGTTTTAAGTTAATTGACTGAACTTTCCTAAACTGTTTTTAGTTAATTGACTGAATTTTAACTAAAAACAGTTAGGGTCATTAAATCTTTTAGATCTAAAGTGTATGGCCTGTGTAAGAAAATAAAAAGCTACAGCAGTACACTGTTTTGAATCACTTTTGTATGGCCTATGTAAGAAAACTGTTTTGAATCACTTTTCCTTTTTCTAACTAATGAAAATGTAATTTCAAAAAAAATTGCAGGGATTTCAGACTTCAAGTCTTCACCAATTTTCAACAATCAGAGGTTCAGAACCTTCAAATTTCAATGGCACCCCCAAAATCAACTGTTGTAGCTTGGAATTTTGTCCAAAAATATGGTTTTAATCTTTCATGTCAGCTATGTGGACATAATTTCACTGGCACTTTAACTAGATCAGTGGATCACCTTCTCGGTATTAGCAATGGAAGTGGAGGGGGTGTTAAAGCCTGCACTAAAATCACCGATGAACAAAAAGCCACAGTGCAGAAAGACCATTCCAATTCACAGATGCAAAAGCAGAAAAGGGTAAATAAGAGGCAGCGAATTGAGAGGGAGCTTGCCATGTCTTCCTCCAACACCATTAATTCAATTTCAAACATTGGTGGATCAAGTTCTACTCAAGCAAAAACAGGTGGAACGAGAACATTAAATCAATTCTGGAAACCTGTTGAGAAACAGGAAGTTGATGATGTTGTTGCTAAATATTTTTATGCATGTGCAATTCCCTTTAATGTGGCGAGAAGTCCATCTTTTAAAAATGTAATTAAAAAGGCCATTGATTTTGGGAAGGGCTATGTTCCTCCCGGATCTGAAGCTTTAAGGACAACTTTGCTAAAGAGAACAAAAGACAGAGTGACAAGAAAGTTGGCTGATATTAAAGAGTCTTGGAAGCTTACAGGATGCACAATTTTGAGTGATGGTTGGTCAGATTTGTGTCATTGCCCATTAATCAATGTGCTTGTTTATTGTCCTCAAGGGGTACTTTTCTTGAAGGCAATAAACGCAATGGATCAAGTGAAGACATCAGAATTTATTTTTGGAATTTTGGATGAAGCGATTCAAGAGGTTGGGGTGGAAAATGTTGTTCATGTTGTTACAGATAATGCATCAAATTGTGTTGGTGTAGGGAAGCTGATTATGGAAAAATATAATCAGATTTATTGGACCCCTTATGCAGCTCACTGCTTGGATTTAATGTTGCATGACTTAGCCAAATTTCTTTGGGTCAATGAAACAATCCGAAGAGCCAAAACAATTTCAAACTTCATCATCAACCATCGTCTCACTTTGAGCATATACAGGAAGAATGAAAAGAGTTGTTGAGGCCTTGTGATACAAGGTTTGCCACTTTTTATATTACTTTGAAAAGAGTTGTTGAGGAAGCGAGCCTAAGAGCTGTTTTTTGCAACATTGAGTGGGAGAGATCTACCCTCTCAAAAGAAGCTAAGGGGGAAAATGTTGAACAAATAGTGCACAATAATGGCTTTTGGGAAAATGCAAACAAGGTTTTAAAAATTTGTGGCCCAATTATTAATGTGCTCCGCATGGTTGATGGTGACAAACCTTGTATGGGATTTGTTTATGAAAGCATTGATCGTTGCAATGAGACCATTGCAACTGCTTTTAATAATGTGTAAGCTGATTACAAGGAGATATGGGATTTAATTGATCATAGATGGAAGATGATGCATAGTCCATTACATGCAGCAGCATGCTATTTGGACCCTAGATTGTTTGGGTTACCAAGACATAGGGATGAAGAAATCATGAATGGACTTATCCAGTCTATTGAGAAGCTAAATCCAGATCCAGATATTGCAGGTTTGATCATAAGTCAGTTGAGGGGCATACAGGTTAGAAGAAGGGTTATTTGGAACACAATCAGCAAAGTATGATAGTAGCAGAAGTGATCCAGTAGTATGGTGGGAATTTTATGGTTCAGGGGCACCAGAATTGCAAAATTTTGCAATTCTTATCTTAAGCCATGGAACAAGTGCATCAGCATGTGAAAGGAATTGGAGTTCCTTTGACCACATTCATTCCAAAAAAAGAAATAGATTGTTATCTGGAAGATTAGAAGATCTTGTTTATGTTCGTAGTAACTTGCAATTGGCATTGAAGAATGTGGCTAAAGAGTGATCCAATTCTTCTACTCCGTGGATCAATCCTATTCCAAATGCAACAATGGATGATGCTAATTTGTACATTGATAGTGACATAAACACTGACAGGGAATTCACTAATGAATTTGGTGCTGAAGCATCTAGCGGATTCACAACTCATACTGCTCTTGATGACATAGAACTTTTTGATATAACAAGTGAGCAACAGGAACATCAAGAATAAAACTTGTGTTCCTGTTTTAGATTTCTAGTTTACTTTTTGCATGAACTTCTAAAACTGCCAAGCTACTTTAAAGTTTAAACTTTTGAGTTTATATATAATTATATTTTGATATATTGAGGAACGAATTGCTCCCATTATTGACTCACTTCATGGTTTACTGCTCACTATCATAAACGAAAAGAGGTCTGAAAACATATTAGAGACTTAAGTTTATTTCTACTGTTTGCTTGCTTCAATCTAACCTGAAAAGGAGTGGTGATTTTAGGACAGTTTTCAGCACTTGGTATTAAAGTTGGCTGCTGTCATAAATGATAAAGGTTCTTGGCATCCTTTTGAAGGTTATTTACTATTATTTACTATTATCTCAATCCTTTTGAAAATGCTCAACTTTTTAACAAAATGAAACAGTCTTTTGCATTTGAAGAGTTACCTTTATGGCAACTGTTTGGTTTTTTCTGCTTCTGATTTTGTTGCTATTCCCCATTTACCATACGAGGCTTTGTCAGATGCGCTTTCCTCTTGGCACAAGTCATACTCTTTCTTCATTAGCAAATAAAAAGCTCTTCTCAGCTTTCTCACTTTCCCAATTAATTTCAAAAGGGTTTTGAAGGGTTTATAAGATGATGGTAAGGCTCTTAGTGTTAAATTTACGGACTCCTTATCTTTTATGTAAACACCAACCATTTCAAATTCATTACTGACCAATCTAGTCATGGTTAATTATTGTACTTTAGTGTCCATTTTCTGTGGCATAAACTACATGCTTTAAATACATTATACAAGCCTCATCAACAATCTCAAAAATAATTTTCAGCTTATTCCATTTGATTTTGCATCATGTACATTTGTAAATTGTTTTATCATAAATTCAGTGATTGACAAAGCTAAAAATCAACAGAGCTCCTCTTTTTTGTTTTCAAATTTAGTGACGGCGAGAGAGATCTTGGTTGTTCATGAGTAGAAACTTTATTAAAATAGCCTCTCTATATTCAACCACTCTATGAGTGGTGGGACCTTAAAGGCAGTATCCCTGAAAGTTTCGTTTTCACCAATTAAAGTGTACTAGGAGTCTAGAGATGCTGATGGGTTTTGTCTATCATTAGGAGCATAAGCCCATGCAGCAGATCCAGAAATTTTGAAATGTGAAATAGGATGTTTGCTGCCATACCATTTCTCATATGGAGTCATATTTGTGAGAGGACGAGTAGATGTTCTATTAATGACATGGATTGTGGAAACAGCAATCTATTCCCAAAATGGAAGTTTCATTTTCTTGGAGTGAAGCAAGCCACCAACCATCTCCATGATAGCCCTATTCTTCCGTGTTGTTACTACATTTTACTGTGCAGTGTAAGGAATAGTTCTTTAGCAAGATATGCCTTGAGATATGAGAAATTATTGGAAAGCATTGCCAATATATTCACCTGTAGATTCTAAAGCATATAATTTGGACGATAATTACAATAAAGATTAACATTAAAAGGCTTGAAAATGACCAAAATTGATCACACATAATTTATAAAATTTAATAAATTTTCTAGCCTTTGTTTCTCTTGTAAGCCAAAAATTATTTTGAATTTGACTTTAAATTTGATTTTATATATATATATATATATATATATATATATATACATTTTTTTTCGAATTTCTATATGTCGAATTTTATCGACAAAATTTTAGTTGTCGAACTTTATTCGAATTTCATGGTCACTGAACTCAAACTCAAACACGAACCTGGTGACTTAGCTTAGAGGTTGAAACCACATAATAGGGTCATTGGTTAACCTCCTTCTTAAACTTGGAGACACTTCGACACTCTAAAGCCCATTATGGAAGGGCATGTCATTATGTAATGTCTACTTGGTCCCATGGTTTGTAAGCTTATTTACTCAATTACACTAAAGATTTGTTGTACTAGAAGGTGAGGAGACGCATTGGATCTTATACAGGATTGCAGATGGGTCTTCATATTGGGGTTTGGTCTCCCTATACAGGGACCAAGCCCTTCAGAGAATCATATTGGCATTTGCAGGGTGTGCGTTGAGATCCATGGGCCTCCACTATAGCAGAGAGCCAATAGCCATGCCATGGGATCCTTCAGTACCATCCATTGCTCACTCGTGTTCCACCTATTTGATGATGATGATGCACCTTGAACACCTTGCCCAGCCGGCTACACAGTTGCACCACACACTTGGCAGTTGATCCAGGGCCCATATGGGGTTGTGTCTCACCATGGGAGACAAAGGGAGGGCTTGCGTCATTGTTCCAGCCCTTACAAATGAGATATAGGCTTGATCGATCTACTTGGAGACCCATGAGGATGTTCTTGTGCCCCCACAACCAATTGGGAGCACCACAGGTCATTTGCTTGGAGATCAAGGGGCCACCCCCTTTGTCACTATAGTTGGAGCTTTTCTACTCATTATGGCACATATTGGACTCCACTAGGCCTTCCAATGACCTTCACAGCTATTTATCTACCATTTTGGCCCTCTTAAGAGATTTATTTTTCATATTATGGAGCTATCTTGGTGGGCTTGTCACCAAAGGGTTGTTATTTATACATTACTTTATTATTAGGGGTATCATTGGGCCTAATTAGGCAAATCGAACCCTTGGAGGATGACAAATATTGATGAGAGGATCATTTTATTCTAATCGTCACTTGGATTTGTATCACTTTGGAGAAAAAGATTTCGGACCTGCTTTTGATGGATGAATTAGAGATTAATTGATGCATTTTGATGTTTGGATACATGCTTTCTTATCTTGGAGCTTCATTCTTGCAAATTTAATGGATGGATATAATCCTTTTGTCTTGTAAGTACTCTTTTGATGCAAAATTTTGCATGCTTATTGTCTAATGTATGGAATATTATTGCTATGGATATTTTTGTGCCCTCATTGTGATGCGAAATTCTTAAACACTAGGTAATTTCACTCATTGCATATGTCATTCATCTTGGCAAGAAAATCAAATCATTCCTAGGGGTGGGTTAGCTCTTTACACCATGAACTCTATTAAATGACAAGACAAAGTATAAATCCTTGTGACCTTGTCGCTGCTTCTCTAAGGCATGAGAAGTTGCAACTAAGTTCCTTGAAAGAGCAAAATTCCTAAATCAAAATCACTTTGACTCCATTTTCCACAATTGGCTAGGCACTAGTTTGAATCCTTTATGATCACCCTAAAATTTTCCCTTTCTTACAACTTTTTTGCCCTAACCCTATATGACCTAGCTAGGGCATCCAACGAATTCCATTTGAGCCATCAATTTGCAGAGCAAGTTGGCAAAGAACTGCGTTGGGGCGTCTCCCACTAGCCCTCCAAGTTTGAAGCCAATCCTACAGTCAGTTTGTGAGAAACACCAAGCCGTAGCTCCAAAATCGTTGGATTTAGGTTCTTCTAGGTTAGTGGCATTCTAGCGGATCTCCTATGCTTGAAAACTCAAAGGGATTTCATCTATCACCGATACCTTCTTCCCCCTTGCTTGACCTAGGCTCTTTGTTGGAAGATTCACCCAAAACCCTAGTTCTTGCTTGGGTGCCCTTGGGATTCCTTGCAATCCCATATCTCTGTCATCACCTATCTTACAAGGCCACTTGGAAACCTTGTTTCTAAAAAGGAGTCTCAAGTCTAGGGTACCCCTCATTAAGGAATACCCTAATCCCTAGGTCTAAGCATCCCTTCAGCCTTTCTTAGAGAGCCCTTCCCCTTGCTTCTAAAGCAAGTAAGCCCCATTATTTGAGTCTCTCTTGTGAATGGGCCCTTGAAATCACTACCTATCCAATCATTGATTCATCATTCCTAGTGATTTCCTTATAATGGGACTCCTCCCATCTGTGAAAGTCTATAAAGAGAAGGGGACATTGACTGAGGTAACAGTGGGTCCTTGTCCCATTGTTGCCACTTGGCCTAGTAGTTGCCCCTTTGGAACCCCTCCTAGGACCCCTGCTAGATTGAGTGGTAACAGGCACTTCATAGTGGCATGCCCTTCCAAATCGACTTTATACATGTATTAATGTTACCTTTCTCGACAAGGGAGTTAATGAAGGACCCTATTAGATGGTTTCAACCTATAAGGGAATGACAGCTCCATGGTACATCCATCAGATGGCAGATGTCATGTGAAATAATGATGGAACGGAGTGGGGGCAGAGGGATGGCTCCAAGCCCCATGCCATGGTACAAGGGTAGCTATGATGAGGGAAGCCCACACCTTTGGTGTAGGAATGCGGGAGGGAGAAATTGTGGTCTAAGTTCGTCTATTTCAGAGAACAGATGGGTATGGTGGAGAACCCCTTCCAGTAGCAGGGACCGATTTTCAGTTGCAGATGTTGTCGTTGCAGCAGCAACAGATGAGAGGGAGTTGTAGTGCAGATGCAGTGTTGGCAGCAATATGGTAGTGTCAGCAGCAGCATAACTGCAGCATCAGAATTATGCAGTAGTTTGTGGGCAACAACATACAAACATCAGCAGCGTGACAGGGGATGATACAGAGACAGAGTGTTGTGGCAGGGTATGTAGCACTAGAACACATTCCTCGCTAAGAGTGAGTGTTAGTTTTTATAGCATCGGGTGTGCTCTAGCTACGAAATTTAGTGGAGAGGCTAGAATACATAAGATCTCCAAAACCAAGAAATTGTTTCTGGAAATTCCACCTAGAAGTGTCTCAATTAGATTATTAGTCGTTTTTTAAATATTTCCTAGGTCTAAACTTAGGGAATATGGTAAATTAAGCAGTATTATTTGAGATAAGGTGAGAATCATCTAGAAACTCACACAAATTGATCCAAAAATGATTTAAGCCATTGATTAAGATTAAATCTTGGTCGTTGGAGTCCCAATAGGAAGATATAATAAGGGATCGATGGGGTGATGGAGAACACACCAATGTAGATACTTAGTTGTCAAGGCAATTCAATTTTCTGAGTGGTAGAGATTTAGCAGAGAAGATATCGCCGAATATCAGAAATATCGCGATATTTTTGGCTCCCGAAAATATCGTGATATCTCGGCAAAATATCGCGAGACGATATAAAATATCGTCGGGCATGTTTTGCCGCGGCTAGAAAAAAGAAAAATGTTTTTTTTCCTTCATTTTTGTTTCTGAGTGTTGGAGAAGGAAAGGGAAGAGTTTTGTGGTGGTTGTCAAGGAGGGTTTGAGGATCAAACAACGATTATCGCCACCAACTAAGATTTTTTTGTGGATCAAAGGTTGAAGAATAGTGAGACAAACTTCATTTCTTCCATTAACAGGTATGTTCTTAAAAACCCCTATGTTAATGATTTTTTCATAGATTTAGGGTTATGCTTGCTTGCCTCTTTGCCTACCAACATTTTGTTTCTTTGTTTTTTTCCATTTGCTATGATTTCATGCCCATAAGCCAATTCTAGGGTTTTCTCCATATTTAGACAGCAAGCTTCATTTTTTTTTCAACTTTCTTATGCACCCTCTTATTGCCATTTTTCATTCACATTGCAAAATGCAAATAATGTAGTAAATTTTTTTAAATGAGGTGGTTATTACTTATTATTTTTTGTGTTGGGGGGTTTAATGCCAATTTTTTGTTTTTTTTGTGCCCTAGGTTTGAATTAGTTCACTACAAATGTCAAATATGCCAAAAGTCTTGGACCCATTTTGTGAGTATGGGGAGGTTGTTGGTGGGGCAAATCAAGCATATATATCATGCAAATTGTGTGGGACCAAGCTGTCAGGAGGGGTTACACAATTGAAATACCATCTGCCTAGACTCTTTGCACATGATGCAGATGTAATGCCTTGTATGGTTTCTAGTGCAGAGGTTATACAAAAAGCTCTTGAAGCAATTGTTGAACAAGACAGAAAGAAAGTTGCTAGGGAGAGGCCAATGGTCTCAGATAGATATCTGCTAGTTTTATTTATTTTGCAATTTTTGCTACATATAAGTTTATAGCTCATGATGATGAAATACTTTTAAAGTTTTATATATGTGATGTTATTTTGTTTGAGTCCTTGACTAGACAATTATCAGGGATCAGTAGGATATGTGATGTTATTTTTTTTGAGTCCTTGATTAGACAATTATCAGGGATCGCCTTTGAAGTTTGATGTATCATTTCTATTTGACATCATATATATCAGTGCCTTCTTCATATTTATGTGCCAATGTGTTTAATTCATGTTGTTATTGCTTTATATGTTTAGAAATCTGAAAGAAATGAATATATTACGCATTTTTTATGCTTGCTGATATTTGTCGATATTTTCGCCGATATTGCCGATAAGATATTTTCTGGACCCTCGCCAATATTTTGTCGATACCGATATTTTCAATGCTGGCAGAAATTAGTTGTGGGGTGAGAGAAAATTCTCATCATAATTTTGCTAGTATTTTCCTTAGATAAGATTGCCAGTAGAGCATCTAAATTATTGTACTCGGAATTGCTACTTAAAAATAATAATAAAACCCTCATCTGCTGCACTGGTTTTCCCACGATGGATTTTTCAGGGGACAATTGTCCAAAAATAACTGTGTCAAAATTCTTACGTGTGCTAGAATTTCTAAGTTTCCATTCTTTTATTTTCCGCAATATTTTTATGGTGAAAATTGCAGTTATGAATTTATTCATTGTTTGTCGTAGCAAATAAACTGCATAATTTAATTTACAGTTAGGAGAATAATTTCCAGTTGCTGCAATAGATGAAATTTTCACAATGCCCACATACCAACCTAGGATATAGGAATCCCATCAAGGCAAGGAATTACAGCCCACTAGGGGATAGTCAGCAGAGCCACAAAACTAAGCACCATGAAGACAAAGCTAAAAACACTGCCCATGATCGTCCAACATTGGGGATCTAGGATACACTTTTACACTTCATTGCACATGGCTTTACAAGGCTATAAATTGCACACATTTGGGCTTACAGATGGCAATGGTCAAAAGCTTAGCGGTACCTCTGGTGAAAGAGAGGTAACAGGACCTGTTAGAATGCTTCCAAGATTTTTCAAAATTCACTTTTATTCCAAGGACATGAATTTTGATAATTCACAATAATTGAATATCCATACATCAACATTGTCTCATGGACAGAAATATCCATAATTTCATTCAATTTGATTTTAAATATCATATACAGCTTAATTTCAAACTTAAAAAATTGGTTGTTCTTTTGACAATGTCATACATGAGTGCTACAGAACAAGGAAATGAAAAAGAAACACAAGAAGAAGCAAGTATGGATAATTTCATCTGGAGGAAGAGCAGGACTACTAGAAACTGAACATCCTGTGCAGACAAATATAATTTTTGGCTCAACTAAGAACCAATTCCCACAAGCTTTGGTGTGAAACAAAAGAAAGAATGGAAAAATAGGCCATGTCCAGTACACATATAGGGAGAGGTGGAGAACAAGCAGCATTTCCTACCACATTGTGAGGCATAAACCACTTCAGTAATGCAAAGAAAATAGCAGTTGGGCTGAGTGTTCCGAAAGGGCCAAGTAGACATGGGAGCCTCAAGGATAATGTGCCTTACAAGTTATTGAAAGCCAATCCAACCTGTCTAGGAGATGTGTCCATGGAAAGAATAAGGCCAAACCCAGTTGAGTAGTCAAAAACGTCTTTGTATCATGTTATGTATCTTGTCTCCTTATTGTAGCTTGGAATTTTGCATCAGATACAAGTGTTCCATCCCATAGGACAGTTCACAACATAATTGTCTTAATAAAAGTCAATTCAATTCAATTCTCTCCCTCTATGTGTGCATGTGTTTGCATAAATCGATACACATTATGTTCCCAGAAAAAAGAAACAAGAAAAGAGGAAATGAAAACAAAACAAGGGCTAGAGGGTTTTGGAAAAGAAACACACACACACCCTCCCCACACACACTATGCATATACATAGGAAAGAATCTAGTTCATCAAGGATTAAAATAATACACCATTATGTAGTCAATTTCAATTCTCAAATATGATACACCATTACGCAATGTATCAATGTTATAAATTAAATTGTAATTATACTGGAATGTTTGTATTTTTCTCCTCCCGTCTCTTATTTAAATTGTTTTCAAAATGCTGCCATGGACAGAGCGATGCCCAAGAAATGGATTTTCCATCATGCTTTTGTTTCTTGATCGTTTCTTAGAGAAAAAGTCCCCTGTTGTACTGTTTTTGGTAAGATAGACAGATATGCATATGTACACTTGCATGCACATAAATGTGTGGGCATTCACACAAGTATTTGCTAGTGAGCAATGTATCTAAGTGAAAGATTGAAAATTTGGAGAACAAAACTTTACCAGTGCATGTCATGACCACCAATCCTTGTCATAATGAAATCTTGACCCTAATAATGAAGAAGTAACATACCTTTTACTCTTCCTGTTTTGATTTCTTCTTCCAATGGTGCATCGATACTAGGAACACCAAATTGAATCATTTCTCTTCCATGGCCTTTCATTGGTCTCTTGAAAACCACAAACGTCTGACCTGCTTCATCAACTTTGATAAGCACTCCATATTCACATACACATGCATTCACATTACATTATACAAATTACATCGTGAACCATAAATTGAACAGTAAAACTCCAGAACATTTAAAACATATAATACTCAAAAATCAAAAATGATATGATTCAAAGGAAAAGCAATATATGTGACATTGAGGATGTGAGAAACAGAAGCATATTCCCTTATGTTGTAAGAATGCACAGCGCATAAGAACATCCAAGAAGAATAAACATACATTTCCACAGCAAAAAAATAATCTTACAGGTTGTCACAAGCAACACGCGTGAGCAAAGGAAATTCCTCTAAGCACCATGCATGAGCAATATGAAATCTGAATTGTCAACAGAAATGACATCAAGGATGTCCATTGTACAACTAAATCAGTTTGACACCGCATAATTTCTTAGAGTATTTAGTAATTTACATTGTCTTGATTAATTAGGCATCTTGCTAATATACATTCACTATCTTCAAATAAGGAGTTTGCTTTGGATAATCTACATTGTTGTTTGTCTGTATTCACTATTTAAGCATAGTTTCATAATAGTTACCATGTTGCAAGTAAAGTTACAGCCAGGTAACACATATATTAAGAAGTTCTAAAGTGATAAAGTCAAACATTGAAGGGATGATATTGGCCAAAGGGCAGAGACTCTGATTTTGTCATTATGCAAGTCAAAAATAAGTTTGCTTGTAAGAATGATAGGCTCAGGAAATATTGAAATGCAGTCTGGGACACTATGGAACTTTTTGATGCTCTTAACATTGAGACTGTCCCTAGAGAAAAGAATAGCCATGTTGATGAGCTTGCAGTAGCAGCATCCACTTTGTAGCTTTCCGATGGATTGGTAAATGATAAAGTTAAGATGGAGGTAATGTTTAGGCCTTCGATTCCTGATAATGTTGAGCATTGGCAAGTGTTTAATGATGAAAGTCAAGTAATTCGTTTTCTGAATAATTTAAAAGAATTTGAGGATTTTAAAATTGGCTACAAGGAGGAAGGATGTAATTATACAGAGAGTAATGATGTAACAAATCCTACTCCCAGGGGTCAGGTAGCCTTGGAGTGACTCTTTGATAGGCATGATGCCACAAAGAGGAAAGAGGAAAAGAAGATTGATCCAAGGGAATTCATTGAAGTAAAAAATGGTACCTTGGATGATCCTAAGATTGTTAAAATTGGTAAAGGTACTAGTGAGGAAGAAAGGAAGAAATTAGTTGATTTACTTCATGAATATAGAGATGTGTTAGCATTCTCCTACTATGAGTTGAAAGGTTACAGGGAATATGTTATGGAACATACTATCCCTTCGAAGGATGAAAATGCTAAACCATTTCGTCAGAAACTTAGGCAAATTAATCGTAAGTTGGCCCCCTTGGTTCAGAAAGAGCTTCAAAAAATGCTTGCAGCTGGAATTATTGTGCATACTCATCATTTGTTATGGTGTTCAAATTTGGTGATTGTTAGGAAAAAGAATGGATCGATTAGACTTTGTGTTGACTTTAGAAACCTTAACTTAGCCTGTAAGAAAGATAATTACCCCTTGCCTAATATGCAGACTTTGCTACAAAGGGTAACTAGGTCAGGCATGATGTCATTGTTAGATGGTTTCTCAGGTTATAACCAAGTCTGGGTGAAGAAGGAAGATAGACATAAGAATATTTTCACCACACCATGGGGAAATTTTGAGTATATCAAGATGCCCTTTGGGCTGACCAATGCTAGAACAACATTTCAGAGGGCTATGGATTATGCCTTTAAGGGTTTAATTGGTAAAATTATCGAGATTTATCAAGATGATCTTACAGTGTTTTCAAAAGATGGACTTGCTCACATTGATCATCTAAGGAAAATCTTTGACAGGTGCAGAGAATATGGAATTTCCTTGAATCCTTCTAAGTTTGCGTTTGGAGTAACTGAGGGTAAATTACTTTGTCACATCATCTCTAAGGATGGGATCAAAACCAATCCTGAAAGAATTGAGGCAATTCAAAATATTTCCTTGCCTCATAACATTAAATCCCTTCAGTGCTTCCTAGGAATGATTAACTTTCTTAGGAGGTTTATTCCAAACTATGCAGAAATTGTTAAGCCTATTCGAAGTCTCTTGAAGAAAGATGCAAAATATGTATGGACAGATGAGGGTAGGAAGGCTTTTCAGGAAATCAAGGGTTCTATTGTGAAGGCTCCTATTTTAGTTAGCCCGGATTATTCAAAGTAGTTTATGATCTTTTCCTTTGCTTCGAAGGACACTATTGCGGGTGTGTTGCTTCAAAAGAATAG
>APFE030648852.1:6171-25722 GCA_000404065.3 Pinus taeda | reverse complement strand
TTGAGTATATTTCCACTGAGGAGTAGGTTACAGACATTCTTACCAAAGCCTTACCATGGGGCAAGCATGTCTACTTCAGAGACAAGATGGGTGTGGTGAGGAACACCTTCCTCGGTAAGAGGGAGTGTTGAAATTTGGTACCGAAGGATAGGTGATTCCCTAAGGTTTTGATCTTTGGCCTAGGGAAAAGTGTTGAAAAGAATTTAATTTTTCTCCTAAAGTAACTTTATAATTTTTATAAAGTTAAATCTAATTTAAAAGTGACTTTAAGTGATAAAGTTACTAAAGTCAAATTTTAAAGTGATTTTAATAAAGTTAATGTAAAATTAGAAAGGAAAAGTGACTTTGGAAATAAATGACTAAGTGGGTCTTTATTAAAGTGGGGTGAGTTAAAAAATAAAAAAAGTGAGATTTAAATGAGCATTTAATCTCATCCCTAGATCTCAATCTATTTCAGACATTGGATTTAGAGGTTACCCAAAAGTCACTTAGGATTAGATTAAAGGAGGAAAAGGAGGCAAGAGGTCATTCATTCTTTCATGAGCAGATTGAGAGAAGGAGAGCAAGAGAGCAAGGGAGAATTTTTGACAAGGACGAGAAAGAGACAGTAGATTGGGACACATTCCAAGGCAGCAGTTGAGAAAATTTGTACAGTTGATTCAGCAAACAGTGAAAGGCTGATTTTGGCATGATTTTTTAGAAATCCGTACCGCTGGTTTGCATAGAAATCGAGGAGTGGTTTTCACAAAAATCGAGGAGATATTTGTTGTTTTTTCTGCACGCAAATCGAGGTCCATACAACGCATTTAATGCAGGCCATACAACAACATTTAAAGCTGAAAGTGGGCATGAAAATCGAGGAGGCCATACAAACTTTATTGTTGTCCTGTTTGCTGTAATTTCCAGTTTGCTGTGAGGCACGAGAAAAGAGATAAGTTGTAAATTTGCTTTCTGATTTTTGCTGAATATTTCTCACTGTAAAAAAAACATTTTCAAAAATAAAGAAGAGGTCTCGAACTAGTTTTCCCCAAGAGTTGTAGGGGGTTTTTCTAGGGTCACATTGACTAAAAATCGTTGTGTTCAAATCTGTTAAATGACTATTTGTACTTGCTGATTTTTTTTATTTCTACATTTTCTAGCATTCTGTAAAAGTTCCAGAATTTGTGTTTTCAGCAAAATTTTATTTTTTCAGTTGTTGAATGTATGGATATGGGAGAGGGAATTTAACTATATCAGAGAAATAAGGTGAAACTGAAAACCGGGGTGGGAAATGAGAAATTTCTACAATTTTAAATGTTCTATCTCTCTCACTTTATCCCTCACTAGTGCCACATCTTGTATTCTCTTGTCTTGGCTTGTCTTCTGCGATTTATATTTATGTTCTATCCGCAGTTTACTTTAATGCTAATGTTATTGCTGACTGTGAAAATTTAAATAAATTCCTCTAGCATAGAAAACACCTAAAACTAACAATATTCCAATCCCTTCTGGAAATTAAATTTCATAAGCTTTAATTGAAAACTTCCTCACAATTATGTATGGTCCTATCTTTTCATATTTAGTTCGTTATAAGTCCCAGCAAGAAATCTTTCTTTTCTTAAGCATACCATCACTAAATCTCCCACTTGGAATTATTTTTCTTTCCTCCTCATATCAACTCTTTATTTCTCTTTTCCACTACTTTCCTGCAACGTGTCTTTGACATCTTCTTGTAGCCTCTACATATACTTTGCAAACTCCTCAGCTTTTGCACTTCTTGTCTCATGTTTACCCAAATTTCTGAGCTCATACACACCTCTTGGATTCATTCCAACAACAATCTAAAATGGACACATTCCATTACTTCGGTTTGGAGTGTCATTATAAGCAAAATCAGTCGGAGCAAGTGCTAAATCCCGCTGCTTAGGATTTTGATACACTAAACTTCTCAATATGTCCCCCAAGCTTCTGTTTACCACTTCGATATGTCCATCTGTTTGAGGATGGTATGCTGAACTGAAACTAAGGTTAACACCGATTTTCTTGCAAAGAGTTCTCTATAAATTCCCAACAAACTTTGTATCCCTATGAGACACAATCCTTACAAGCAATCCATGTAGCCTTACAACTTCTGAAAAAATAGATTAGCAATATGTGTTGCATCACTAGTCTTTTTACATGCAATGAAATGTGCCATTTTGGAAAATCTATCTACCTTAAACCACTTTCTTCTATTATGAACTATTGGATTTTGTAGAAGTGGATAAATATCTTTGATATCTGCATCACCTTTATACATGTCAAACCATTTCTTCAAATCCTACAACACCAAATACCAATTCTTATATAATGAAACTTACCCTGCTTAAAGAATCAACAACTTTTTTCAACCTACCACTTGTATGTTTTATCACAAAAGTAAAGCTCTGTAAAAACTCTACCCACTTGGCATGTTTCTGGTTCAATGTTGGCTGGTTGTTTATGAACTGTAATGCATGATTGTCAGAATACAATATAAAATCCTTTGATAGCAAATAATGTCTAAATTTATTTAAAGCTTGCACAATAGCATAAACTTCTTTATCTTAAGAAGAATACTTCTTCTTAGCTTCATTTAGCTTCTCACTAATGTATGCTATTGGTCTATGTTCCTAACTCAAAACTACTCCAATTGCAACTCCACTAGCATTTGTTTCAACTTGAAATAATTTTTCAAAATCAGGTAAAGCTAAAACTGGTTTCTCTGTAATTTTCTTCTTCAGAAACTTAAAATTTATGTGTGCTACATATGTCCACGTGAATGGCTTATTAGTCTCCTTGATTGTTTCAAGAATTGGTGCACAAATCTGATTAAAATCTTTGATAAATTTCCTATAAAAACTTGCAAGACAATGAAAGCTTCTTACCTCAAATATGTTTCTTGGAATAGGCCAGTTCCAAGTTGCTTGGAAATTCTTTGGATCCATTTTCAAACATTCTTTAAAAACTACAAATCCGAGATAGATTAGTTCCTCTTTCATGAAACTACATTTCCTCAGATTTATCACTAGTTTCTCTTTCTATAGAGTTCTTAACACCAACTTAAGGTTCTCCAGATGTTCTTCTTTGCTTCTACTGAACAATACAATATGATGAAGATAAAAAATAACAAACCTACTTGGACATTCCTTCAAGACTTCATTTATCAATCTCATGAATGTACTAGATGCATTAGTGAGTCCAAAAAGCATCACTAACCACTCATACAACCCACTATTTGTTTTAAATAAAATCTTCCACTCATATCCTTATCTAATTCTTATTTGATGATATCCGTTGTTCAGATCTATTTTATTAGAATGCGTTAACCCACTCAAACAATTCATTAAATCATCCATGTGTGGTAAAGGAAATCGATACCTCTTTGTGATCTTCATTATAGCTTTGGAATCGGTACATGTATGCAATTCACCTTCTTTCTTCGGACTGAGTAATGTTGGTACAACACATGGACTAAGCCTCCCTATCATCAGTCCCTTATCCACCAGTTCTTTTTCTTGTCCTCCAACTTCTGCATTCTATGGAGTAGTTAATATGTATGCTATGTTGTTTGGAAAACTTGCTCCTGGTCTTAGGTCAATATGATGACTAATACTCCTAATTGGTGGAAATGCATTTGGAAACTCATCCACAATAATATCAACAAAATCATTCAACAGAGTTTTGATTTATTCACGTAAATCATCTAAATTTGTGGAAGTTAAAATTACCTTAGGTCTCCCTATGACAACAAAATTCATTTCTTCACCTTTTCCAAACTCTTGGAACAAATCCTTTCAACTCATCAGCATAACATTGTTTCTAGTTGTTATTTTGTCAAATTCGTCTTCATCCTTCAATGGCAACATTGTATCTTTATTTCCATCCTTCTCAAGAGTGTAAGTATTTCTTCTCCCATCATGAATAGCTTTCCTATCAAACTGCCAAGGTCTTTCCAACAACATATGGCATACATCCATTGGCATCACATCACACAATATTACATCCTTGTAAGTACCAATATGTATCTCTACCTTGCATTATTGTGTCACAATAATCTAATGTCCTTTTTGCAACCATGACACTTTGTAAGGAGTAGGGTGTATTTTCTTCACTAATCCTAGCTTGCGCACCATTTCTATAGAAACAAGGTTATCAGTGCTTCCACTACCAGATATCACCTTACAACATTTTCCTTTGGATTTTCATGTAGTTCTTAATAAAATCTTTCTCTCAGCTGGTTCTCGAGTGTCTTTCTCTACCTTAAGCAATACCCTTTTCAAGAACACAGATTCTCCTACTTGAGGGGGTTCTTCCTTGTCTGTAATTTGAGGGTTTTCTTCCTTTCCCTCAACCACATTAACATTCCTTTGGCTTGTTGCTTTATTATGAGGACAATCCCATGATCCACGTCCCCATTTTCCACATGTATAACACGGAATATCTCTTCTTTGGCCTATTCCTCTGGGTGCAAATCTTCCTCTACTGCATTTTCCTCTTTGTGGTGGTCTACTACGTGAACTTTCGGCTTCACCTTGAGGGTTTTGAGATCTTGGTCTCATAGTTCCTCTACCTCTTACTGAACCTTTTCCTCTATTCCTCTGATTATGTTTCCTGAACATCTTTTGTTCTACCTTCAAACCTGCTTCATAGGCATTTTCAATTGTCTTTAGAATCAGCAAGACGATCTCATCCTGTATGTCATATGTCAAGCCATTGATGTATCTAGCTATCTTCTCCATGTCATCCTATACATGTCTTGCTCTAATACTTGGCCTATAAAATTCTTCTATATACTCCTTGACAAACATTTCCTTTTGCCTTAAATTCTGTAACTGTTTGAAAAGATTTAACTCGTAATCCTTTGGCATAAATTTCGATTTCGTTTTACTCACTATTTTGTCCGATTATTTGATCTTGGACTTTCTTTTTCTTGCTCTGGATGTTTGTAGTTCATCCCACTAGATAGCTGCATGACCCTTCAGTCTGGTAATTACAAATTTCACCTTCTTCTTGTCATCAACCTCCTCGTAGTCAAAATATTTGTCCAATGAACTGATCTAGTCCATCAACTCTTTTGCATTAAGACTTCCGTCATAGAAAGGAATTTCCACCTTTGGTTTTGCTCCTACTTTAGCCAACGTCTTGATAACTTTGCTAGTTTCATTTTCCTCCTCTTCCTCTTCCTTAGAATATTCTCCTGCAGGACTGGTAGCTCCTTCATCAGGTGCTCTCCTCTGAGCAGTTTTCATTGTGTCCATACTTATACACAGACTTCAGATCTCATCCAGCAGAACTGCATTTGCTTTAGGTCTTCCTCGACCTATGCCACCTCTTGTCCTCGGTGGCATGTTTACTGTAGAAAAATTCAATATCTGTCCTCTGATACCAAAAATGACACAAGAGGTTGAATAAATAAGGCTAAAGTCTAAGAACAAACTAATGGTTAACTTTATAACCTATTAGATATGCTTAAACGGATTCCGTACCTGGCTTACTTTTCCATGAGGGTCCCTCTTTTCCACTAAATACTTTTGTTACCACCTTGACTTTACCTTTTAAACAATGTTTCACTCTGCACCATTTATCTCCTCTCTCCATATCTAATGGCTATCACTTTTCCCGATCGCTAACTAGGCCATTGATTTTCCACCGTTGATCTGCTTCATCCAATCAAACAGCTATCGCGCGATATTCCGCGGACTCTAGCATGATGGTTATCACTTCAGAGGCATGCGAGAAAAATTGTTTTCTCTTTCGTCTGTTTCCTACGCGTCGAGCGCTAAGGCTAATCAAACATACTTTCAATATTGCCACTTACCACCTTTTGAGCATGTGATATACCACTTCCCGCTCATCAGATACAAACCACATGTTTTAAATCAAAATGTTAATAATGCGTTTAAATAGAGGTTTACCATTTAATCCAAATATTTACCTTTAACGTTAAATGACCATGATTAACGATAAAACACAAAAACACTGAGATTTAGAATTAAAGAGTTAAAATAGAGGAAATACCCATTTAGGGTCCAGAACACTGATACACACATGTAAATGAGATTCTGCACTAGGATTAAAAAACAACTGCACAAGTTACATAGTCTCGGCCCTCTAGGCTCAATTACAACAGTTTATTTGACCTATGACTCAATCTCAAAACCCTATCTATCATTGAAATCTCATTTACGCACTCAATTCCCTATCTTCTCAGCTAATCCTTCTCTATTACATTCCTTTCTCTTTTATGAGTCAAATCCTAGCCTATCTACATTGACAACTTGATTCCGATTTTAAACAATCTAACAACTAAATCTCTATTCTCAACCTTTGTTACACACCTAAATTAACAACTTATCTCTTAGCCTAAAAATAATACAATATTCTAATTATTACAATAAATTAATATAAAGACAAATGCGAGAGACCAAATTCTCTCTATTAAAACTGGTTTTTGGCACTTCAGGTCAATGAAATTCATCTCATTTAGCCACAACATGTGAACGAGCTATCATATTGTTCGCTAAGTCCAGATGCTCCTGCATCAAATATGAATATTTATCTTGAGTTTTATTAGAAAATGTTCTTTATATTATGTTATTTGGATGGTTTTTTTATCATTGTTACTATGTTGGTTATATGCTTCTTATAAGCATGGATTTATGACAAACTTGAGTTATGGCTCTCATCATGTTATGATTAGTAAATGGAATGTAAATGAATGTACAACCTAATATATGATAATGTATATATTTTTAGAGGACATCAAACCCTCTTAACGAATCTTAGATAATTATGAGCCCCTTATGTTGATATGTGTATTTATGAGCTATAGATTACATCCTTCTGATGTGTTTGACAAAATGCTTGTCATGACTAGGATGGGTCAAGTTGAGTCCTTGGTCAACATTTTAATTATAGGCCTTGTATTCTTGTTATTTATCATTCCTGCAAGTTTAAGAATGTTTTGGGTAGAGGCCTAGGTCGTAGCCTAAAAAAGTGGCTTAAGTCTCATTGTTTCTCGTAGAGAACTAGTTGAAAAAGACTATAGTGGCTGGGAAGCAAGACTATGGGAGCGACTGGAGTGTTTCAATTGCATGGAGGGATTGTTATGGGAGAGAGTAATGGAGGGATTAGTTATCCTTTGAGGCTCTTGTAGCTCCCGAGGATGGTCAATTTGGTTTTGGTTTGTTGATTCCACTTCCTTAATTGTACTTGGTTATTTGAATCATATCATAGAATCCCTTCGTCACATATATATACAAATGGATTTGTTAGCTTGAAAAAATGTGGGAGGAAGGTGTTACATATTTGTTTTGATTATAGGGATCTTAATATATCCACTTTAAAATATTGCTTTCCTCTTCCATCTATTGATTATGTTTTGGACACATTTGTTGTTAAAATGTACTTATGTTTTCTTGGTAGTTTTAGTGGATACAACTAGATATATATTTTACCCAAATATTAGGACAATGCCACCTTCACATGCCCCCGTGGTACATTAGCCTATAGAGTGCAACCCCTTGGGATATTCAATGCTCCCGCCACCTTGAAGTAATAGCTATATTTTCTAAATGGATCCAAGATTGTTTGTAAATTTATATAGATGATTTCTTTGTGTATGGTTATTCCTCTCTCAGAAGCATTAAAAGAATTTGAGAAGGTTAGATGAAAATAGAATAACATTTCTTTAAGTGATGTTAACTTCCCTATGTTATAGACTACAAGGATTTTTTTTGGTCATCTTATATATTGTGCAAGAATTCAAGTTGATCCAACAAAGATTGAAGTCATAAAAAAGATACATCTTCCAATATCCCCAAAAGATGTAAAAATCCTTTTTGGAAATGCTAGTTTTTACAACATTCATAGAAACATTTATGAGAATAACCATACCTTTATTCAAATTTGATACTACCAATAATAACTTTCTCGGGATGAAAATTTCCAATGTAAGCATGGGTTAATATTGTATCAATATCTTGTCAACCAAGAGGAATTCATTCAACATCTTCTACAACAATTCGAGATGGAGATAGTGGGTAGGGAGGATCGTAGACGTGCTACAACCTCACTTTGTTTCATCATCATCTTAAAATTTTATATATATGAGGAATATTTAAAAAAAAAAGAGAAAAAAAGCTGATAAAAAAAAAATATTAGAGATAAGAATAAAATTCAATTGTGAAAATCAATCCTTTAGCACAATTGAATAAGATTTCAATTTTAAAAGTATGTAACTAGGAGGCAAATATTCACCAATTTTTAAATAAAAGGGAGATTGTTAAATTTAAGAAAAAAAAGTTGGCTTGTTTCGTAACAGTTTATCATGTAGTATATGAGTTTGTTTCCTAACAATTTTATCACGTCGGATATGAATCAGATCTATGAAAAGCATTCTCATTATAGAGATTGATATTAGCACTCAATTTATTCTTTCCACCACAATTAGGATCCATCTCCACTGCAATGAATTTCCTCACATTAACATCTTTGGAATGAATGCTTATTCCACACCCTTATCAATATAGAAAATAAAATTTATATTTTCCTAAAACATCATTATTGTTATTAGTATTTTTATTTGGTTTAATTCTTCTACTAAGAAAAAATCAAAATTATAGATCCTTTATTCCTTAGCATGAGAACTTCAGTATGATTTCTCTCAAAATCCATTATTTTAGCTCTCCCTTCTCTTAACAATTCTTTATTGTTCCAAGGATCATGGTTTTGTAGATGACCAACCTCAACATCAACATTTGGTCAAACCTCAACATTTTTAGTTTAGCTTAGTAATACAGAGGTTTCGTGTTCATTTTTACCTCATTAGCATTCCTAGCAACTTCAACATGCATTAATCTATTGAGGTAAGGAATTAAATTTGACATTTTCTATTTTTATTAAAAGCATGGAAAGATATGAGATAATAGCCATTTAAGCATATTGTAATATAGCTATATGTTTTTTCTTATACCCCTACTCCACCCCTTACATTTATCACCTCTTGTTTACACCCTTATTCTACAACTATTATACATCCACTAATGCTTATCATTTTATTTTAGTATCCATTGTCCACCCTACAAAACATGCCATTGAAAGGAATGAAAAATCATGACCACCCTCATGATTTTCATTCATGCATGTATTTCGCCCAACCATCATCATGATTCCTTTCATGTGACATGTCCCATATACTTGAAATGAGTCTCTAACTTGTATATTGCTCAGAAAACCCTACCTCCCCTCTCAATACTGACAAATTCTTAAGAGAAGAACATCTCCACATACCTCAGAGAGAATTTCAATGCCATCATATGGGAAACTTACCACAATAAAAAAGGAAACATGGTTTCTAGAAGCTATGGAATCATGACCTAAGTTTAATGCTAGTAAACTTATACTCAGAGCTACAAAGTGGCTTCTATTCCTTCAAAAGGTCCATGGGCATGATAACTTTATTACTAGATCATAGATAGGTGCAGAAATCTATTTCCTTTGTTACAAAAGTATATAATGTGTAAGGGGAGGTATGCAATCACTTTCCTTTGCCATATTTGTATCCCTCTATGCTTTTAAGCAAATTATAACTTTAAATTCTAATTTTATTTAGGTAGAAACTTTAGCAAAATTGAAAAATGTAGATGATAGAGCCTAGTAATGTTAGTCATAGATTGTATCGTCATGGTCTAATTAAAATAATTATCTTGGAGGAAGTACAAAAAAAAAGGTGATAATTGGAATTCCTTGTTGGTCCATAATAGATTCATTGATGCGTCCATTACACATGAGGAGATAACCAAGTAAGTAAATCATGTCTATTATGACAATGATAATATTGATAGTGAATAGCCTAGTCTTCATGAGATTGAGGATTTTCTTACCTATCAAGAAAGTTATATAAGAACCAAAAATGGACATGGAAAACTTTTTTTAGATGTCCATACGAGAATTTCTAGGAGCTGACTAAGAAGTAACTTCCAAATAGACTATTGAGCCTCCATCACTAGCTACCACATTTCCTCCTAAAGATGTTACATCTTTTCATATTGTGCCAATACCAATTGGGCATAGTCACATTCAATAGAAGGAGTTTTCAACCCTTTGCTAAGGAAGTATAAAACCAAATTTCCTAATACTAATAATTTTTTACTGCACTTCATCTCTGATTAATATAAAGTGTTTCATGCTAGTTTTTATAGACCACCTATGCCTAATTTGATCATAGTTTGTTAACCTTCCAATAAGTGTGATATTGGTTGCGAGGGCCCTCAATTCAATCAATGTTTCTATGTTTTCTTTACTTTGTAGTGTAGCATTGATAGTTAGAGTGAGACTATAGTTCATTTTATTATATTTTCATTATTGGTGTGTTACATTCACTAGTTCATTTACTTTATTTTGATTGCTATGATCTATTGTGTGTCACTCTTAAGTAGAGATTAGATCTCTCATTAAATGACTAAGAAAGATTTCATAATTCTGTGTTTTTTTGCATGAAAATTTTACCTATAGTACAATGATAGATTGGAACATGTGCATTACGAAACTTTGCAATGTCAACAAAGTGATCAGATATCAACATATTAAAGAGAATGCACCATGAGTCATAGCTTGATTTCTATTTTGTTGTGTTATAATATTTTTCATGCACAAATATA
This sequence comes from Pinus taeda, assembly GCA_000404065.3. NCBI lineage: Eukaryota > Viridiplantae > Streptophyta > Pinopsida > Pinales > Pinaceae > Pinus > Pinus taeda. The sequence continues at coordinate 15,061 of APFE030648852.1, read as the reverse complement.
AGATATTATCTTAATACACTATTTTCTTATGTATAATGGAGTGTAAAAAAATGTACATGAATTTTTTAGTCCAATAGTATGATGTCCAAATGGAAAAGGACATTTTCCGCTTAGGTAAGCCTCTAAGAAAGAATGGTTTAATATTGTTTATATATAATGTAAATTAATATTTATGTTTTAGATTTATATAATTCTTATAACATAGTTATTGATTAATAAAGAAGGTATTTTTATTAATTGATAATAAATTGTTATGACTTAATTAATAATTAAGGAAGATCACTATTATTAGTTTTTATCTATGAATGTGGATTGACTATGGTCATAAGAGAGAGGCTTCCATATGGAAAAAAGACATATGCTCTTACTAGATACATTTAATCACTGATAAGAAATTTGGTGCTCTATAGTTCTAAAACTTAGTATATGATAGATGTTTAGGAGTTAGATATTATAAGTTAGACAACAAAGGTTAAATGTAAACATTATATAACGTTTTTTTATATTGTAATTTATTTTTATTAATCATAATATACATATCACATTAAAATAACAACATTGTTAAGACCACCATTTCTAGGTCACCAATTCAAATACCTTGGGTCTAGCATATATATGTGTGTCTATGTTATGTATAAATTAATATAATTCTTACCATATAAATTAAACTAATTATTTTGTACGCATATTTAAATTTAATTAATAAGCACATAAAAATTCCATACTTACAATATAACTAGATTCCTAAATGTGGATATTCAACCGCATTTTTTCATGGATATTATTAACTTCCAAATAGGATTTGTTACAATACTATGGGCCAATACCATGACTTATCAATACCACATTCCCAAGAACAATAACTCATTTTAAATTCAAAATATTTTATAAGTATTTTATTTTAATTTATTTTTATAACATTTATTTAAATCAAAACTTAATACTTAAAATAAACTTATAATATAACAAGATTCTTAACCAAATATATTCATTCCCATTTTACCATAAATATTATGAAATTGTAAATAGGCTTTGTTAGAATACCAAGGGCCAATATCATTTAACATTTTTAATCTAATGTCGACACTATTTAAAAATCAATCTAATTATTATTATGTATAAACACAATATAAATTTAAAATTTTAAGAGGTTTATGAACATTAAAGAAAAACACTTATGGTAAATAAATAAAAATATAAATAAACCACAAGTATGGTAAAGAAATAAAATCTTTTTATATTTACTTCATAATCCATGAACACTCAAAAATGAGGTTTTATCTATGTGAAGCCCATGGGACAAATATTAATATTAATATTAATAAAAATAATGATGGCCCAAGGTATTGAAACCCAATGGTATTGACCCATGGTATTCACATGGGATGTAGTTTATTTCAAGTGGGAAATTAAACCAGCATAGATTAATCTTTACTCTCTATCTAGAGGGATCAAATATCTTCATATGCAAACTAGCATAGAGTGAATAAAGATTTGATCCATTTATGAGGTTGGTAGATTGAGAGTAAAGATGGATCCATGCTCGTTAGGGTAAATTTAAAAGAAAAAAGGTATGTACATGATGTTGTAGTAGTGTAAATATTTGTAAACATTTATATGTTTAAATAAAAAATTAGAAATAGTTAAGAGTAATTAAGTAGAGAGGCACTCTTAGGCTTACCATCTAAACATTTTGAGGTGGTCAAAAATAAATTAAAATTAAATTAAATTAAAAAGAAGGTAAAATAAAATAAGTAATTCTCATAATTATCAATAAAACATTTTCACTTGGTGAGATTACATAAAAATAGAATAAAATATAAATTTAATAATTAACAATTATTTATATAATAATTATAAATATGTTATATTAATAATAAAACCATTAATTTGAGATTTACCAAACATCGAATAGGGTCAAATCATTTCAAATACACATTTCATTTAGAGTTAAAAGAGATTTAATTCCTCTGAATTTAGTAGATAGAGAGTTAAAACCTTGTCTTAGTCCAATGTTTTATCTTAAGCCAAAAACCATAAATATAAAATGAGATATTATCATTTTAACACTTTTATTTTTTCAATTTTTTACAAATAAATAAATGAATGGAATTTAAATTAGGTGAATTAATTGTTTATTTTTATATATTAAAACAATTGGTAATTGGGCTTAGATGATATTGATATGACATAATAGATTTTAACAACTATCACTATAATTTTTGGGAGTGATCACCCCATAGCAAATTTGTTGGCAAATTTGAACCTAACCTCACATGGACTTTTATGAAAATTACTTTCAAAAAATTAATTGAACCTAAATAATTGTTATCCTTTTCTCCCTAATTCTTATGAGTCTCTCCACTCAAATTATAGTATACTATATATATATAGTATATATATATTTAAATTTTATTAAACATTAAAACCCACAATTTTCTTATGGGCTCTCTCCTCAATTCAAATTCAAAAGTCATTTATTTATATATTATATAATATATTATATATAAAAATAATTTTATTAAACCTTAAAAACCTATTAATTTACATATCAAAGGGTCAAATGGCAATGTCATTGTCGGCTTTATACAATCAAAACATGTGAATGTTTATGTATATATAAATCAAAGATCTATTAGGAGCAACAATCCAGATCTTAATATCGTTGAGCTGCGCGAAACAACAATCCAGATCTTGTTATTGTTGAACTGGGCAAACCCTCATATCTCTTGATCAGATCTATTGTTCAAAGAATGGAACAAGGTAACAGAAGCAGTAACAATAATGAGGGAGAAAAGCTTCTCCGTATTCTGAGAGACGTGGAAGCCGCACTAAACGCAAACGCAACAGAGGCAATTACAACCACTGAAAGGTCCCAAAGCGAAGATCATGTAGATGCAGAGCATTTGGTGTCCAACATAACTGTTAATATAACTGTTAATATGATCGAACTAGAGAATTTTGGTCTACGTGAGTTGCACGAAGAGTGGCCGGGAGAGAGGATAGATCGCACGAGAATCAGAGTTAACAGAACGTATGAAATTGGTCAAAATGAGGAGATTGAGTTGGCGGAGAATGTAATCGTTATGAGATTTATAGATGATTTCCGCCCACAGAGCGATGGAATCGTTAAAACTCAAATTATTTGGAATTCGAAATTCTCGTGGCGTGATATCAAGCAACATCTGGAGAATGATACATATAAATTCTATTTCAAATATGAAATTATCGTTATTGTCATCCCTGACTCTTCAGACGACTCAGAAGAAGAGGAAACAGAAGAAGAAGAAATAATTACTAGTGATGCAGAAGAAGTGTGGGTAAATAGCAGTGTTCGTGCAGCAATTGATGCGTTGCCAGCAGTTATAAGTCCCGAAGAAAAGGAAAGCGGGGATGTGGTAATGTGCACTATCTGTCACGAAACGTTTTCCACTGGAGATCCTGCTAAACGATTACCGTGCACACATAGTTTTCATGCAAAGTGCATTCTGTTATGGTTTGATCGTAACCATTCGTGTCCAATATGCAGACGTGAGGTGGTGTTGCAGCAAGACAACCTTGTTGTTCTCAACTAAAGTTTTCGGTAACTTCATTTTTTTTCAGTAACGATTTATTTTTTTTCGGTGGCCGTCTAGTTTGAAGCTTTTCCCATTACTCTGTTTCTTGACTCGGCCAAACAAGATTAAGTAGTATTTTCCATTTTGCAGTAGTAGTACTGTTTGACATTACCATTATCAATAGCTGAAATGGGTTGGTTTTATATTGTAAAAATCTATTGTATTATTGCTTGAAAACCGCTGCAGCGCCGAAATGTTAGTTCATTGCTCCATATCTTCAGTATATGTAACCTATGCAACATGAGCTTATGGGTTTTATTATACGTTCTAGATTTCGAATTATGAATATCGGTTGATATTTTGATATTTGGTGAGCACCGAATCTTGTTTAGTGCATAATATTTAAATATATGCTTGATTGAAGGCCTGAATGTGTGTTTTATCGGTTGTAAAATGTGACAGATTTTTAATTATTCGACTCTCTTTAGCCTAGGTAACATGATGCTATTGGATTTTATTGAGTGTTTTCAGATTGGAAAAATGTTATTGGATATCTTTTTGCAAATTTCCTTTTATGCATCCTAAATAATCTTTCTGTTAGGTTAATATTTTAGTATAATGAAAATGGTGTGAGTAGTTATGGTGTTACTGAATTATTCAAAATATAAAATGTATCGGTGCATTTGAATGTCATGCATTGAGGCTCAACTAAGAGTTTATCAAGCATGTTTTAGAATGCCTAATTATTTAGGTTAGTTAAAAAAAATTCAATTGCATTCAGACTTCCATATATATTTAAGACATCACAATAAAGAAGTTTATAATTATTTACACCATACTTTTATAGAATGAAAGAGTACAAGGGATTTTATGATAAATGAATGATGTCATCAATTTCAGGGTTTACATTATTAGAATGAACTATGTTTTTGAAGGGAATATGATGTTGTTTTCAAAGGGAATATGATGTTATTATGTGATTAAGCATGGTCTTATTATTTTTCACTCAAACTATTATCAACAGCCACAAAAGCAAGAGAATTTAAGGATAAGTTTATGAAGAAAACCAAGTTCCTTAGGTCCACGTTCATTTGCATGTATGACTAGCTAGCAAAACATCGTATCAAGTACACCTTCACTTCCAATTCCAATCACATAGCCTATTGCAACACCAATATATTTGGCTTGTGTTTGAATATTTTTTTAAAAGAATAATTTCTTTAAGGCCATCCTAATTCCTCTTGTGTTATGAGAGATGAGAATCATTAAGTTACTTATATACAATCATTAAGTGCAATAAATGGGGCCATTTTTGTTACAATATGGAATGAAGAAAATAATTATGTCCAAAAAGTTTCAGTGAAAATGAGATCTTTGTTACTTACAATAATATTTGGGTTTCCATGTAGATTTTGAACTATTTCCATAAATGCAGTAGAAACTATACTCTCCTTTGAATATCTAATTTAAGGCCATCCCAAAAGAAAATCCTTCTTAACCCTCTCGTAGGTTTTTAGAAATAACAATTGCCCTCGTAACGGAGAGGTGTGCAATTCCCTAAGAATCTTTTGTTTGAGTTGTGAATTCTTACATATGTATAACCGATCCTTTATTTTATCTTTTGAATGAGTGCCCACACTTCCTTGTCATTCTTCCATTCATCCCTTGCTTCCTTTATCCAATTTGGTTGGATAATAGAAATGGCGTAGAGAAATGCTTCCACATGCTCATCCATTCTTGAGACTCGATCTCCCACGACATTTTGTTTTCATTCCCTAAGAATCTTTTGTTTGAGTTGGGAATTCTTACATAGGTAAATACCTTTGTGTAAATACCTTCCTTGGATTGGACAACTTTGAAAAGCAATGGGTCTTTCGTCTTGCAATAAAACATCTCCAATTCCATTTACTAAGGCATCACATTCCACAATAAATGTTTTGGTGAAGTCTGGTGTAGCTAAGACTAGTGCTTGGCACATTGCCTCTTTAAGATGTTCAAAAGCCTTTGTTGCTTCTCAAGTCCATGAGAATGCATCTTTCTTCCTTCTGCAAAGAATTTCATGAAAATTTCTTGAAAATTAAAAGCTATTGTACCCAAGGATTGAAGCCAATGGAATCCTAGTACAACATCAACACTACCCATTGGCACTTTCCTCAGCAATTTATGGTTCCTCCACTTGAAATCATCACTTGACACTCTGGTGTTGGATATAGGAAGCGATTCAATTCTATGGCTATCTTGCAATGAATAAAATTATGAGTACTTCTCGAATCAATCAAGACTATTACCTTTTTCTTCTTGATATGTCCTATCTTGATAGTTTAGGTAGTGTTAACTCTAGCCAATGCATTACAAGATATGGTTGGATTCATTTCTTATTTTTCTAGGGTTTGTTCCTGGTGTATATCCTCTTCCTTTGATCTTTCTTGTTCCTTTTCTTCCTCCTCTTCACAATATATGTAGAATAATTTCTTCCGCTATTTGCTATCACAACTGTAACAAATCCCATTTTCTCTTTTTTCTTCCAATTGTTGTGGTGTCAACCTCGTAGCTTGTTGATGGCTAGGGGCATCAACACTTCCATATTTATGATTGTGAGTGGTAGGCTTCCTTGTCTCCATAATTGTTCTTTCCATCTTTCTTGCCAACCTGAATGCCTTCTCCAATGAATTTGGTTCCCCAAGGTGAACCTCATGTTGGATGTTATCTTTTAAAGTCCCTATGAACACATGAATCCTATTCTCCTCTAGAATATCTTTTACTGTTATATTCAATTTTTGGAAGTCCTCAATGTGCTCCACCATTGACCCCTTTTGTTTGAGAAGTGTTTCTTTTTGTATCCTCATAATTTGCTATCATTTCATCCATAAAAATAGCCAAAGTGACAATATTTTTACAAGAGAAAAGCCATTGATACCATACAAACTGATTTTCTTCCAAATACAAAGCTGCAATGCATACCTTTTGCGTGTTTTGCAAATTATGGAGATCAAAAAGTTGCACCATATGTAGTATCCATGTTCCAGGATCATTACCATCAAACGTCCTGAAATTGATGTTTGGAACATGGTGGTTCTTAAATCCAACTTTATAGTTTATGAAATCATGATTAACATTTATTTTGTTCTCGTCATGAGTTTCCTCCACTACCCTTTCACCGTTAGTAATCATTTCTTGTAGAATCATAGTCAAATTTGTCTTCAAATCTATAAGACCATGAAAGCTTCTTCCAGATTACTTGGACATTCTGTGGATCCATTTTCAAACCTTCTTTAAAAACTACAAATCCCAGATAGACTAGCTCCTCTTTCAAGAAACTACATTTCCTCAGATTTATCAGTAGTTTCTCTTACTACGGAGTTCTAAAACATACTTAAGAATATGATCAAGATAAACAATAACAACATTTCTTACATATTCCTTCAAAACTTCATTCATCAATCTCATGATTGTATTAGGTGCATTAGTGAGTCCAAAAAGCATCAGTAACCACTCTGTTGGACACTGAATCCTAAATGGGTTAGTGTGGAAGTTGAAGAGACTAAGTAGTCCAAGAGACCCTGGGATGTGAATCCCAACGGTCACAATAATGTACTATAAATGTATATCTCTTGTTAATAAAAAATAAACTCACATGATTTATCTTTTCTATTTTATGTTTCACATGTGTGTTTAACATGGTATTAGAGCCACTTATTTTTTGTGGCCTTTCTTACTTGCAAGTCATGTACATTCATATAATTGTCAGTGTTGTTATTATGGATGTAACGTACATTCCAAAAATCTGAAAATAGAGGCCCGGGTATTTTAAGAGTTTGTCAACTTTGCAAAACTTGCCTGCCATTCTCAGTCTAACGTTGATGCGGGAGCAACCCGCATCAAAGCAGAGCAAAGCGGACGTGGATGAGCGAAGCTGAACGAAGGAAGAAAAACAAATGAAAGTCTGTTTTAAAGCAGAAAAATAGAGGAAAGTCTATTTTAAAGTAGAAAAACAGAGTTAAAGCAGATAAGTTTTAAACTAGATTTAAAGTGGCTTTAAAAGCGGATAAGGGATATTTATCTGTCATGCATGCGCCTTTAGTTGGAGAAAAACAAGGATAGGATCGATCCTTCCAATCTAACACTTTTTGTATATATATGTGTAGTGTGATAGGATGTGAAATATGTGTTCTCGGAGGAATTTTGTGAGGGTCAAGATGTAGCCAAGCGTGAACTCGTTGTAAGGCTGAAATGCCTTAATTTTGTAACCATTTTGTGATATATATGTAAACTTGGGTTTAGTGTATTTTGTACCATTTCTACGTTTATCTGTGTTTGATAATTGGCTTAATTTCGTATTGTGAACTTGTAGATCGACATTGATCACCTACAGGATCAATGGCGATTTGAATTGCTTGCAAAATTGTTATGTTAATCGTTTATTGTTTAAACGTTATGTATGAAGAGCGAGTGTTGAGGATTGGCGTAAGCCGGAATTTGGATCGCTTTAATAGTTATTGATATCACATCGCCAAATTGCCGCTTCTCATTGGGCGGTTCAAAGAAAAAGAAAAAGAAAATGCAACCTTGTGCTATGTATCCAGAAGATGAGAAAATTTGGGTGCATGAATTTGTGCAAATATGGATCGGCGAGAGATTTATTAAGGACATGCAGCATGGGCACAGTTATGTGAAGCTTCTGATAAATCGTGGATTGTTTCAGAGTGTCAATCCTGTAAAGCAGGGCATGGGCATACTTGTCAACGAACCTGTCAATGTATGGAAAAAGAGGTTTATAACAGTGCACGATGTTATTCGTAACGTAGCTATCAATATTGGGGAGCAGCAAGAATAATTATTTATGCCGTGCAGGATTACAACTCCTAGCTTTCCCACGCAAAGCTCAGCAGTGCCAAAGGGTGTCAATCCGTTGTAATCAAATTGAATCTGTGTGGAAGGATATCCTATGCGCACAACTTCTTTATAGATTTCATGGGGATTTGGATCTGTGTGGGGACGCCGTCCAATCGTGGATTCCTGGTGGAAACCGTAGCTCATGCCAATTATCGGCATCTCTGTCGACCAGAGTGAACGACCAGATCAATCAGTCCAAGGGTGCAGTCGTATAGAATCGTTGTTTTAACACACATTCAAACATTGTTTAAAAGGGTTGGTTCGATAGTTAAAGAAGATCTCTGTTTTAAAAGTTTTAGAATGCTTCCATCGAGACTTCGTGGGCCATAACCCACAGATTGAGGATCAATATTTTAAAAGGAATTGGGATTTTGGGCAACCCTCAAATTCTCAGTTTCATCAGGTGGTATCAGAGTAGTAAAAGATTCTGTGGAAGGAGG